>SJYA01000245.1:1320538-1371537 GCA_006410615.1 Neotragus moschatus
TCCTGGAGAATCCCATGGACAAAGGAGCCTGATGGGCTACAGTCCATAGGGCCACAAAGAGTTGGCTGCAAAGTGTGTGTGAGTAAGAACACACACACAGAGAGATATACAACTGAATCACTTTGTTTTATAACAGAAATTAATGCAATATAGTAAATCAACTATAATTCAGTAAACACTGGGATGACCCAGAGGGATGGGATTGGGGGTGGGGGAGGTGGGGGGGGGTTCAGGATGGGGAACACATGTACACCGTGGCAGATCCATGTCAATGTATGGCCAAAACACTACAATATTGTAAAGTAATTAGCCTCCAATTAAAATAAATAAATTTATATTTTTTAAAAAGGAATGTTAGGAGATGCTTGATAAGGCCACTCAAAGCAGAATGATGAACAGAAGTCAGGCTGCAAAGGTTCAGAAGCTTCTGGTTTTCCAAGGATTTAGGCAAGACTTTCAAGAACTATGAGTGAAAGAGAGAAGAAAGTGATAGGACCCAGCTAAAGGAGGAAAAGAAGGTAAAAGATATTTGAGCATGTTTGAGTTCTACAGGTGGCTACATATTATCACCCATTTAAAACCAAAACCAGCCAACCAGATAAACACACAAAACTCTGTTCAAAGGTGGGCTCCAACTTTCTACTGTTCTTTCACCATCACCAGTGCTATAGCCAAACAGGTTATTTCCCCAAATAAACTGCCCAGGTCGCCACCTCTTTTTCTTGCTTTATATTATTTCCTCCCTTGAAATGTTACTGTCACCTCCCCTGGTCCAATCCAACCCACCTGCATCACTTTTGGGAACCCCACAATGCTCCACCCTGAGACTCTCCGGAGCTCACTGCTTGACCCACACAGTGGGATCTTCTTTCTTCTGTCCCTAAGTTACTTGGATATTTCCATCATGCCTCATCTCCTTCTGCTTCATTGACTATGCTAAAGCCTTTGACTGTGTGGATCACAATAAGCTGTGGAAAATTCTGAAAGAGATGGGAACACCAGATCACCTTACCTGCCTCCTGAGAAACCTGTATGCAGGTCAAGAAGCAACAGAACTGGACATGGAACAAAGGACTAGTTCAAAATTGGGAAAGCAGTAAGCCAAGGCTGTATGTTGTCACTCTGCTTTTTAAACTTATATGCAGAGTACAACATGTGAAATGCTGGGCTGGATGAAGCTCAAGCTGAAATCAAGAGTGCTGTGAGAGAAATCAATAACCTCCGATAGGCAGGTGTTACCACTCTAATGGTAGAAAGTGAAGAGGGACTAAAGAGCCTCCCGATGAGGGTGAAAGAGGAGGGTGAAAGAGAGAGTGAAAAAAACAGGCTTAAAACTCAACATTCAAAGAACTAACATCATTGCATCCAGTTCCATCACTTCATGGCAAATAGATGGGGGAAAAGTGGAAACTATGATAGATTTTAATTTGGGATGCTCCAAAATCATTGCAGATGGTGACCACACCATGAAATTAAAAGATGCTGGCTCCTTGGGAGAAAAGCTATGACAAACCTAGATGGTGTATTAAAAAGCAGAGACATTACTTTGCCAACAGAGGTTCATGTAATCAAAGCTATGGTTTTTCCAGTAGCCATGTATGGATGTGACAGTTGGACCATAAAGAAAGCTGAGCGCTGAAGATTGATGCTTTCAACTTGTGGTGTTGGAAAGACTCTTGAGAGTCCCTAGGACAGCAAGGAGATCAAACTAGTCAGTCCTAACGGAAATCAACCCTGAATATTCACTAGGACTGAAGCTGAAGCTGAAGCTTCAAAACTTTGGCCAGCTAATGTGGAGAGTAGCCTCACTGGAAAAGACCCTGATGCTGGGAAAGATTGAGGGCAGGAGAAGGGGGTGGCAGAGCATGAGATGGTTGGATAGCATCCTGACTCAATGGGCATGAGTTTGAGCAAACACAGGGAGATGGTGAAGGACAGGGAAGCCTGGCATGCTGCAGTCCATGGGGTCACAAAGAGTTGGACAGTACTTAATGACTGAACAACAACTCATGACTTCACTTGACTAAATTTCTAGAAGGCATGGTTGTTACTTACTTAGCTTTGTAAGCTCTTTTTATACAGTAGGAATTCAACAAATATGGATGAGTAAAAGCTTCAATGAACTTTATGCAAGTGTTCCTCATACACAGTTGATACCCTGGCAAGAGATAACCCTCATTCAGATCCTGTCCTTGGTCCCTGCGTTTTCATTAAACAGCAACACCTTGGGCATTCATTATATGCCAGGCATATCATCTATTGTACTCATCAGTCCTATGAGGTGGCTACTGTCAGCACTCCAGTTTATAAATGAGGAAATTAAGGCTCAGAAATGTTAAGTGACCTACGCAAAGGTCACATAGCTAGTGAATGGCTGAACCAAAACTCCAAATCCAAATCTCTTGGCCCTTGGAGCTTGTGATCTTGTCCAAAATGGCACACTGACGGTGCTGTGTTCTCTCCGATATCCTTGATGACTTGAAGAATGGAGAAAAACAATTTTAGGAAGTACTCTGAAAGTGCCCTCAGTAACAGCTATACAAAAAACTGTAAAATATGCTGCTTTAGAAAGCCCTATCAGACTGGTAGAAAAGTTGGTGGATTCTGCCATTTTTTTCCTTTTTAAAAATTCGGTAATGAGTAAATAGCATAAATAGTACAACCACCAAGAAACAGCCACATAGAAGTCAGTCATTGAGAAAGCAAGATATTGGAATACTGGGAAGAAAGGAAGTAGCTAGATAGCAGAAATATTCACTTTTCTTGGTTTTTATCTGGCAACACTCAATATTTAATAAATTCTGAATGTTCAGCTCCCTGGCCTGATTCTGAAACCATTTTTTATACAAAAATTATACTTCCAAGGAACATTTGTTCGTGATGACACAAAATTAGGTGTCCTTAGTTTTTTAAACTTGTAAAAATGACTCTTTGCTTATATGACTTTGTTTTTCTAGTAGAGAAACATCAAGCCCAATAACTTATCACTGCCTGGAATGAGAACCCTGCCCTCATTCCTAGTTAGTGATCCAGGAGTTGGACTGTATTTTCTGTTTTCACAGACATGTTGGGGTCGGTCTTTTTCCATTCATCTAATAACATTACTCATTATTTCTTGACAATAATTGCTTAACAACTCATTTGTTTTTCTTTGGAGTACCATTCTAATCAGATATTCATTATAATAAAATTAAAACATAGCTCAATTTCTGCTAATGGACTGTGGCATTCTTCCTATTAGGAAAAGCTTCTATCTCTATGTCATTATAAAGATATTGAGTTCCAGGAATATTCTAAACCAAGTCAGAAACATCCAGTAATAGTCCCCACTTTGGCTGGATTCCCAGTAATGTCATTGTGTTTTTCCCCCAGATAGTCTATTAGAATTCTAGTTCCTCATCCTTTAAAGATAAGCTGTCCACCCTTGTTTGATGGGAAAGATTTCTTTTTTGGCCTAATTCCTTTTCTTCTCTCTGACCACTCGTCCTCCATCAAAAAGTGCTTCATGAAACACTTTAAAAAATAAGAATGAAATTAAAATAGCTGGGTTTGAGAATTTTTTTTCTCCCCCCAAAATTCTGGGTCAGGCCTACAAAACCTGTTTTGGTCAAGATAATGTTATAACCCTTAGTGAATCCCTTTAAAATGTTTTATAACTGATTACTGTTTATTCCTTTTCCCTTTATGAGAAATTTAGAAATTGGTCAAAAAATAATTTTCCTAAATAGAGAATTGTGGAGAGGAATCTAGCGCTTGGAGGCACGCAATGTTCCATTGTTAGCCGTGCAGCAGCTGGGCTTTATCCTCAGCTCCCCCGGGTAGTGGGAAGAGTCCATCCCATCACGCAACTGGCTGCGGCCAAGGCAGGGATGAAACCTGAGGGTGACCTGGAGTGGATGCAATGTGGCTTATCTCAGCTGTATTGTATAATGTAGGATATGCCAGTGCGGTCCTGGCATCAGGTAGAACAGAATTCAAATCCCAAAGAACCACTCAGTCAACCACTCAGTTGTTCAGTCATTCAGTCATGTCCAACTCTTGGCAACCCCATGGACTGAAGCATGCCAGGCTTCCCTGTCCTTCACTTCCCAGAGTTTGCTCGAACTCATGTCCATTGAGTTGCTGATGCCATTCAACCATCTCAACCTCTGTAGCCACAAGGTCCCTCTGTGACCTTTGGAAATTCTTTAATCAACTTAAACTCCTGTTTTCTCATTCACAAAATGGAAAACGGTGATATCCATCAGGGCCCAGTCAAGAGATAAGAAACCATACCAGTCATCTGAGAAGTGAGAATTTAATATGAAAAAAAAAAAAAAAAAAACCTAAGGACTTCCTTGGTGATCCAGTGATTAAGGTTCTACACTGGAAGCTGTGGGTTCAATTCCTGGTCTGGGAACTAAGATCCCACATGCCACATGGTAAGGCCGAAGCAAGCAAGCAAACAAAAGCTGGTGGCTCAGATGGTAAAGCATCTGTTTGCAATGCTGGAGACCCAGGTTTGATCCCTGGGTTGGGAAGATCCCTTGGAGAAGGAAATGGAAACCCACTCCAGTATTTTTGCCTGGAAAATCCCATGGACAGAGAAGCCTGGTAGGCTACAGTCCATGGGGTCGCAAAGAGTCGGATACAACTGAGCGACTTTACTTTCACTTTTATTAACTAGGTATAACGTTATTAAGTAGGAGACCAAAAAGGTAAAAAGAAGACATTAAGAAATCATACCTGTAGCAGCTATGGGCAGCAACTACCTTCCCACAAAGTGGAGCAGGGAGACAAAAACCAAGTAACTGGCACAAACATCATGTATGGAACACTTACTCCACACCACACACAATGCCAAGTGCTTCACATGCCTTACTTTATTCAGTTATATTAACAACTTAGGCAAGTGTCCTCATTTTACAGGTGTGTATGTAAAGAAGCTGGGTTTATCTGACTCCTTAACTCCTCTGCCATATATAATGAGACATTGTCTGGATCTTATCTCAGTAAGCAGACATCCCTCCCACCTTTACCCTCCCTCCCAGTTCTAATATATTCAATATTCTCAGAGCTTGGCAGATCCTGGGAAAGGCAAGGGGAATGGAAAGTCAGGCAAACTTACAGAGGACCTGTGGGGACAAAGTGGATCCGTTTTGTGGTTCAGAAGTGTATAATGTGACCCTGACCATAGGCAGATGGAAAGGAAGAGCAAGAAGGGAATTCACCCAGCAGGAATTCACTAGGAAGGAGGAGTCTGAACTCATGGCCATTGGTTCACTGGGGAACGGTGGTGCTGGTCACTGAAGCCTTGGGAGATGGTCTAATCCAAGAGGGTCACCAGCGTGGAGGCTTCATAGGCAGGACTGTGAAGCTGGGGTGGAGCTCCTGAGAGAATCTTGAAGGGAAGAAACCTTCTTCTTTGTATCTTAAGCCATCACTATGACCTGGAGCACTGGAATGAGATAGCCATCTCTGGCTATCAGGGCTGAACAAAGGGTCCAGTTTAGAAAGAGCAGCTGTGATGAGGGGTAGCATCTTCCTGAATTTTGGAGATTTCAGGGAAGAAGGCAAAGGTTTTTGCAGCAACAGCCCATAGTCATGTCACCTCAAATAGTTCTAGAAAAAGAGTCAACCTCTAGAGAGGATTGTTGAGATGAGAGCCACAAGGCTGAGTGAGTAGCATGTTCCATCTGCCTTGGGTCAAACTGCCTAGAGACGGACTCTGAGATGGAGACTTGCAAGTAGGTGGCTCACCAAGGTGTTTAGTCAGCAGTGACACCTATAAAGAAGTGAGGAAAGCAAGGCTGGGCAGAGGAGGGACGGAACTGCCCTGCAGATGCAACAGAGGCCTACCTAGCTGACTCCAGCCTCAGTGGGAACTGGGATGGCCCCTCAGAATATTCCCAAATGGGGACTGGTCTTTTTAACTCCCACATAGACTTACCACTGGATGCCATTCTGGGGGAACAGTTGTAAATCTTGTCCTGTGGGAAATTCCTAGACATATGCCAATCGGGAGGCCTTAGCATCTGACACTCCAGCAGTTGGGGCAGTGATTGCCTTGGTCCCAAATGAGAGATCAAAGAAGCCCACCACAGCATACCCTGTACATCCATCAATTTTAAAAGGATTTCTCAGATAACCCCTCTACGTCAGGCATTATATGGAGCACAAGAAACACAACAGTGACAGAGATGGACAAATATTCAGCCTCCAAGTACAGTTACATTTACTAAACTTCTCTTTGCTTCAGTGACCTCATCTATAGCCTGGATAATAATAGTTCCTAAAGCAGAAGATCGCTGTTAAGAAGCAATGAGGTGCTTCCCTAGTAGCTCAGTGGTAAGGAATTCACTTGCCAGTGTAGGAGACATGGGTTCGATTCCTCGTCTGGGAGGGTCCCACAAGCCACAGAGCAACTAAGCACTTGTGCCACAAATACTGAGCCGGTGCTCTAGAGCCCAGGAGCCACGGCTCCTGAAAGCTGCCTGCCCCAGGGCCCATGCTCCACAACAAGAGAAGCCACAGCAATGAGAAGCCCGCACAACACAACAAAGAGTAGCCTCCACTTGCTGCAACTGAAGAAAAGCCCACACAGCTACCAAGATCCAGCACAGCCAAAAATAATAAATTAATAAATAAGATTATTTTTAAAAAGAGTGAATAAGACAGGTCATGTAAAACCCTTAAATCTGCCTAGTACATAGCAAGCTTCCAATTTGTATTAGATGTTGTTATCACGATGCGCAGTGTCCACTCTACGGTATCTGAGCACTGCCTGGAGGACCAGCAGGGCAGTCAGCTCCAACCCTGCCATCCTTCCGAGGCAGGAATTTGCATGAATAATGGGTCATCCCTCAAGGGATAAAGAGTTGGAACTCTGGCACTGGTCCAAGAGCAACAGTGAGCAACTCCTGCAGGAAAGACGGGGTTCTCTGTAGTTTACTTTGTCGACTAATGGCCAGCCCAGCCCCCAGGGACTCAGAGAGGCAGAGGACTGCAGGAAAGACTAACTACTAACACACATGGTGGTTTGACTAACCTCTGTGGCCAAGTAAGCAGAGCCTGGCCCAGCCAGCAGCTCTGAGAGAGGACACTCACGGGGCAATCAACTCAAGCTCAAGTTCATTTTTCCCCCTTGGTGCTTCTCAACTATCTGTTCCCCTCCCTGGACTTGGGCTCTGAACTGAGACTTGAACCAGGCACTGCATCCAGGAATTTCCCTGGACTCTGTGGATTCATTTCCTTGGCTTTGTAACCACAAACAGTTGTGCCCCAACCCCTTCTTCTGGCTTACTTGTTGGCTGGGCACACCTGAGCCCTGTCTGTCAGGTAAGAGGGCCTGAATGGCAGAAGTGAGAGCGGAGGGTATTGTCTTCACACCGACTCCTTGTTGGAGAAGCGAGGAGACGCCATTTTTTAAAGGGTTTGGTCCTTTCAGCAGCACGTGCACCGCCTCTGCTGTCTCTGAAGGCACTGGGCACTGCAGCGCCAGCACTGTACTTTGGGTACCTTGGCTTTAGCAGCCACGGAAACACCATAGGAGGCCACCGCAAAGGGGGAAGAGGTTACAGGTCCTGAGCGATACCCAGAAGAACTGTTCCACACATGTACATAAAATCGCTAAAATGTACATAAAACCCTTCGCTAAAATCTCCAGGGACTCCCCAAATAATTTTGGAGGAAGCTGAGGTTCTGAAGTTCCCACATAGCAGGGAGGGATAAACCCAGAGAAATTCTAGTTTGTGTGCTCTTGTGACCCTCTTTGTCTCTCCCATCTGCCTCCAGCCAATATCACCATTCTTGTGTGTCCTGAGGTCTTAAGAGTTATTTATAGGTAACTGACATTTGTTTTGTCATGTAGCTTCTAGTCTCCTTACTACTAACCACAGTATAATTTCCCTTGAAATTTCCCTTGAAAGAGTTGGGGGATCACCAACTCTTCTTCTCTCAGTTCATAGAATGAATACGGGGTTGATTATATCCTTGGCTCAACATATGGACATGTGTCTCAGCCTTGCTAATCAGAAAAAAATATATGACATTTCTTTTGGTCACACTGATTGGTTTGAGGATGGGCATATGATCCAGTCATAAAGCTCAATGAAGTTTTCACTGGGAGTCTTAGGGAATAATTACTCTTTCCCAACATACTTGAATGAGGTCTGCTGCTCCTGGAAGCATCTTCTAACCACATAATATTCAGAAATTGAACCAACACTGAAAATAACCAGAGATGAGAGGGAGTGTCTGGGTTCCAGTGATGCCATTGGATCCCAGATCTGTCTCGGGATTTTTCAGTTAGAAGGGCCAAAACATTTTGTTTTCAGTTAAGGCTGACTGGGTTGTTTTTCTGTCACTTGCAACCAAGAAAATAAAGATAGATGCAGTCTGTAACCTGTGCACTAAAGGATATAGAACTTAAAAGGCATGCAAGCTCACTTCAGTTTCCATCTCTCCCTTNTTTTTCAGTTAGAAGGGCCAAAACATTTTGTTTTCAGTTAAGGCTGACTGGGTTGTTTTTCTGTCACTTGCAACCAAGAAAATAAAGATAGATGCAGTCTGTAACCTGTGCACTAAAGGATATAGAACTTAAAAGGCATGCAAGCTCACTTCAGTTTCCATCTCTCCCTTCATTTAATCCTCATTTCAACCATCAGATGTATTAATAAGTAAGGATGAGGATTTTATTGTCCCACTGAGGAGGTGATAAAGCTATACCCTGGATATGCTGAATGACTTACCCAAGGTTTTCTCGTTAATACTAATAGATGATGGAACTTAGGGTTGGTGACCTTCTCATTTGGGAGATAGAAAAAGTCAACAAGATCAGTCCACAACATGACAGGTGATCAGACCCACTTACTGATAGTACTGTGGTGAGAATACTTTTGAGAAAGCATCTGATGCTGCAAACGTTTTCTGTTTATATCCACTAACATCATTTTATTTTGCCTTTGGTCATATTTATAATCCTAAGTGGACTTCTCATATTAATGGAGACAAAAAAAGTACCTGGAGGAAACAAACTCAATTGATCAACAAGAATTTATCAAATACTTAGAAACTATTCCATGACTTTCAACCTCCTTCTCTCAGGTTTTCTGCCCTTGGCTCTCCAGAGCTGCTCACCCAGATCTCCTGAGAGAGAGCAGGGTTGGGGAAAGGTTGCCACAAAAATCAGTTCTGAGCATTAGAGGGCTTTTAAACAGCCCTGGGTTTCCTATTTCCAAGCATGAGTCACTCCTCTGCCTGGAAGTTCCAGCTGTGAGTGATGCCTAAGAAGATTCGGATAGACTGACTGACTGACTGACTGATGAGCAGATTGATTCTTTCCACTGTCAGCCCCAAATTCTCCATGACTTCACTCTGTCCAGCTGCAAGGATGTGCATATCACTTATAGGAAAACTTGGATACAGACCCTTGCCCCATTCACCGATTCATGTAACAAATGCTAGTCGAATACCTACTATATGTCAGACACTGGACTAGACTCAGGATACAAAACCAACGCATAGACAGCTCCTGTCCTCAAGAACTTTACAACTTAGCAGAGAGAGAGCCACCAACGATAAGAATAAGGGTTCTAAAGCAATTTAGGTGTTTTGATACAAATGTGTACGGAGTACAGTGGAGGAAAATGAAGGAAGTTCCACGTTGGGCAGGAGAGCCCGAAAGACTTAGAGGGGATTGGCACATAAAGTGAATCTTGAAAGAGAAGGACATATTTGCCAGTTGATGGAGGTGGGGTGGGGTGCGGTCACTCCACGCAGTGGAAGCAGCAGGAATTTTCCATTTCAGTTGCATGAGAGAGAAAACCTGACACCGGTGGGTTTAAAGAAGACAGGAATTGACTAGGGAACTGAGTGAGAAAACAGAAAGTCCCAGGATGGACGGACTCATCAGTCATGGCGGGATTCTGGGCCCGAGCACCGTCTCTAGGACCTGCTGGCTCTCTCTCCTCTGATTTCCTTTGCGATAGCTCAAGTAGTATCAAGATGGCGGCAGCAGATCTGACCCAGCATCCCCTCAGCTCTTAGCTTCAGAGCAAAAATGACTCCACATCCCACTCTTCACAGAAATGTCTCACTCTCCAAAAATGTTTCGTGGCAACCCATGGGCTCTGGGGAGGGAGCAGTCAGATGCCCATCCCTGAAGCGCTCGCGGTGGCCAGGGGAGTGGGAAGCTCTGATTTACTGCTGCCTGAGTCACTGTTCTCCCGAGAGCCAGGGTGGAGCCTCCTCGCCAGGACAACTTGGACTAAGAGTGGGGAAGGACAGTCCAGGCACTAAGAGCGCAAGAATGGGGAGGTGACCACAAGCGTCCATTTCAGCTCTTGCTCTGCCCATCTCCGCTGCCTGGTGTCATTCCGACCAGAAACCTGGAGCCAAGCAGTTCACCGCCACAGAGTCCCAGGTGAGCAGCTCTAAGTCAGAGTCTCCGAGAGGACCGATTTCTGGTCAGCTCTCTTGGGAGCCTTGTCTTCTCTGGAGCCCACACTGTGGGAAAGGCTTTCTCTTCATTCCCACCGGAGAGTCCCTACCTCTAGGGGGAGCCAGCAAGCAGCTGCAGTCCCTGAGAGGCCCCTGGAGTCTCAGGCGAGTCAGGGCTGCCCCTGCCCCCACCACCACCCCCTTCCCCAGAGACCTAATGAGGCCAGGTCACAGGTGTTACCACCTCAGTTTTTTTACTTTTTATTATGCTCTATGGGAATCTATGAGCCACTGCTTAGGAAGGGCAGCTAGAAGCCTACCCTCCCAGGAACTGAATTTCCAGTGTGTGTAGTGGCCTCACTCCTATATTTTGGAACCTATTTCTACCTGCTCATTGCATGTTATCCTTAAAGCTAAGAAGCATGCTCATTCTTGGTACAGTGTCTTCCTCGTCTGGAACTTTCTGGCTTACATATAGTTCCCTACATCTTCATAGACCTTCTTATACAGAAGAAAGGAAATTTAAGAACACACACACACATATATATACATTTTATGCTGCTGCTGCTGCTAAGTCGCTTCAGTCGTGTCTGACTCTGTGTGACCCCGTAGACGGCAGCTCACCAGGCTCCCCCGTCCCTGGGATTCTCCAGGCAAGAACACTGGAGTGGGTTGCCATTTCCTTCTCCAATGCATGAAAGTGAAAAGTGAAAGGGAAGTCGCTCAGTTGTGTCTGACTCTTCACAACCCCATGGACTGCAGCCTACCAGGCTCCTCTGTCCATGGGATTTTCCAGGCAAGAGTACTGGAAAATCCCAAGGACAGATAGGTATATATATATATATATATACACACACACACTATATATAAACTATATATATATATAAACTATATATATACTATATATATATACCATATATAAACTATATATATATATATAACTATATATATATAAACTATATATATATACTATATATATAGACTATATATATATAGTTTTTATTGATATATAAATTTCATACAACAAAATCTACCTATTTTAAGTGTACAATTCAGTGGGTTGTGACAAAAGCAGATACCCATGGAACCACCACCACAATTGAGCTATAGAACGTTTCCACCTCCCCCAAAGTCCTCTTGCACCCTTGGTAATCTATACTCATCCACTACCCACCCCTATTTCTGGCTCCAGAAAACCACTCATATGCTTTTTGCTGCTCCAGATTAGTTTTGCCTGATTCAAAATTTCATATAAATGGAATCGTATTATGTACTCTTTTAGGCTGGCCTCTTTTGCTCAGCATAATGTTTTTGAGATTCATCCATGTTCTGGCAGGCGTTAAAAAAAGGTTCTTCCTTTTTTGTGACTGAGTAGTTTTCCATTGTATGCAGGTACTGCAATTTATCTACGTTCCTATTGTTAAACTCCTGGGCTATTTTACCTTTGAGCTAGTATAAATAAAATGCCAATAAATATTCATGTATAAGTCTTTCTGTAGACATATGTTTTTATTTCTCTTGAGAAAAGATGTTAGACTGGGATTTCTGGGTCAAAAGTATATGTTTAACTTTTTAGAAAAACAGGCAAAGCAATGGTCTTCCCCAGTGGCTCAGCAGTAAAGAATATGCCTACAACACAAGAGACATGGGTTCAGTCACTGGATAGGGAGGATCTCCTGGAGCAGGGTATAGCAACCCACTCTAGTATTGTTGCCTGGAGAATCCCACGGCCAGAAGAGCCTGATGGGCTACAGTCCACAGGGTCTCAAAGAGTCAGGCGTGACTGAGCACAGCACAGGAAAAGTAACAAGGATATATTTACAGAACAGAGAATTGTAGACATTATTTTGTAATAACTTTTTTCACCTAGTACAAAGTATTTATTTTAATTGTAAAAGAAAACTTTAATTATAAAATTGCCATATTCTTATTGTAAATAATTCATATATTTAGAAGAGTGTAAGGTAAACATAGAAGTCCCTCTTGCAGTTGCTTACTTTCCAGATTTTTCATGCATATACAAATACATATGGATACATATAAACATATATGTGTGTATACAAATATGTACATGTACATACACACAGAGACATCTATATTATTCCACAAATGGGATCCTATTATAACAATATTTAACAACTTACTTTTTAAACATATAAAACTTGATCATCGTTTCTTACCAGTACATAGAGATTTACTCCATTGCTTTTTTTCCGTTCCTGTTTTTTTGAGACATAATCTACATAAGATTAGTAGTACTGTATAAGCTTAGCTGTAGCGCATGATTATTTGACCCACATACACCATGCAGTGATTATCACAAGTCCAGTTACCATCTCCCATAGGTATTGTGAACTTTAAAGTGTAGTCACAACCTAGAAGTTCAAACTCACATTTTATTTGGTGGGAATTTTTAGGACTTCAGCCTGGGAGACAGCATCTCAAGTGACCCTGAGAGAGCTGCTCCAAAGAGGCAGGAGGAGGAGTCAGTTTATACAGAAATTTGCAGCAAGGGGCAGGTAGTGAACACTGAAAGATTATTGTTAATTAAGAAAAATCACATATCTCAGTTTAAGGAATTTAGTGCTTTTCTATGTATGGGAAGATGCAAGAGTCTGGACTTACTGAAATTATTCCTTTCACGTGCATCTCAGCTATCTGGGGCCAGCAGCCTGCAGTTTGATTACTCATATTCTTAGTGCATTGCTCACCATAGGGAGCGGTGACAGCTTGTGGTGGAAGCTCGACCGCTGTCAGATAGCAGGCATTGTTCTTTCTGGGCTCAGAAATTCATATCTGGAGGGCTGGATTCATGGATGCCTGGGACATCCTTGTTTATTGATATGGCAGGAAATATTCCATTTCACAGTACAGAAGTAAAGAAATATAAAAACTTTTTTCACTTTCAGTACCCATTCTCTCCAAAATGTTCACACCTAACATACAGCAGTGTTAATATATTTAACATGTGGTACATGGCATCTTTGGTACTCACTTATCTTATAACTAGAAGTCTGTACCTTTTCACAGCCTTCATCCAATTCTTTTCCCTATGCTGCCTTCCACTTCTGGTAACCACAAATGTTATCTCTTTTTTAAATGTTTTTGAAGTATAATTGACATACAGCACTATGCTAGTGTCTGATACATAGTGATTTAGTATTTCTTTGAATGGAATATAATCTAGAGAAATATTGAATTACTATGTTATACACCTAAAACTAACACTGTGTATCAACTATACTTCAATAAAAATTAATTTAAAAAAAGAAAGGCAGATGGATATTTAATAGAGAATAGAGGACTCATAGAAGTCAGTACTCCAGGCCTTGGTTTCCTCATTAGCAAGATGAGAATAATATCTACCCTAATTCTTGCCACCATTGCAGTGGTCAGAATGGATAATGCATTCAACATATCATAAAGTGCTAAGCTGCACATCATGGAAAAAGGGCCAAAGGGACTCCAAGGAAGGAGAGAGAGAAAAGGGTTTAAGCAGGACTGGATCAAGAAGGACCTGACTCTTGTATATTTGATGAAATCTGCCCAACAGGTAGATGGATGTATGGACATACAGGTAGGTGGGCAGATGACATAGCCTCAAGGAATAAATAATAATTTAAAGACTTTAGGGAGAATATTAGATGTATATTAATTAAGATGTGTGTGTGTGTGTGCTCACTCATGTCTGACTCTTTGCAACCTCATGAACTATAGCCTGCCAGACTCCTCTGTCCATGGTATTCTCCAGGCAAGAATACTGGAGTGAGTAACCGTTTATGTCTCCTGCTTGGCAGGCAGATTCTTTACTACTGAGCCACCTGGGAAGCCCTTTAATTATGATACATGTTTTGAAAAATCACATTGGCATAAAGAAGTTTCCCAAGAACTTCACCATACATAGTTCTCGTTTTGGTGCTCAACTGTGGCAAGAGTGACAACTGGCTAGTGTTGTCCTGCAAGAAAGATGATGCTCCTGTGAAAGAAAAAGCATCATCTTGGCTCTTGCTTCAAAAATTATGTTATACCAAACTCCAGACTTTCCTAATATTATTTCTGTTCTGTGCTGTTCTTTGTTGCTCAGTCATATCCAACTTTTTGTGACCCCATGGACTGCAGCCTGCCTAGCTCCTCTGTCCATGAGGATTCTCTAGGCAAGAATACTGGAGTTGGTTGCCATGCCCTCCTCCAGGGGATCTTCCCAACCCAGGGATTGAACCCAGGTCTCCTGCATCGCAGGCAGATTCTTTACCAGTTGGGCTATTTTCTACTAAAAGTGAAAAAAAAAAAAGTTATGCAAGGAATAGAAAATGAAAGGGGAGAAGTGCACAAGTTGATTAAAGAATGCTTACTTTTATGTGGTAAAAGTCTAAGATAATATGAAAGCTTCTCTTTCCCAAAATTTGCTGGTTGCCCAAGTCCCTCCCTTACTGAGGTAGCCAGATGCATTGCTCAGGGTTAGGGAGGAGATATACTATCCTCTTTGCTGCTGCTGGAGCTCTTGGAAGTCTTCGGAGACTAGAAGCCAAGCTCTTTCTCACTTTTGAGCTGGTGTCTCCTGTTTCCCAAATGCTCTTTTCTCTTTCTCAAGCCTGGTTCTTTCTTATTATTCAGGTCTCAGCTTAAATATTATCACAGTGAGGATTCCCTGTTCACCCAGGGCTTTCTACCACAACATCCTGTTTTAATTTTCTCTAGAGCTTTTTACTAGTGTCAATATTCTTCATGTATTTATTTGTTTGCTTTCTTATTGTCCTCCTTCTCCACTGGAACACATGCTCTCTGAGGGGAAGGACTTTGTCTTTTTTTTAATTATTGTGTACACGTGGCTTCTCTCTAGTTGTGGTGCATGCACGGAGCTCGGTTGTTATGGCAAGAGGGCTTAGTTGCCCCTGGGCAGGTGGGATCTTAGTTTCCCAACCAGGTATCCAACCCATGTCCCTAGTATTGGAAGGCAGATTCTTAACCACTGAACTACCCTGGAAGTTCTATGACTTTGTCTTATTTGCCATCATATCCCCAGTGCCTGGTTCCTGCTGAATAGTAGTAGCTCAAGAAATATGTGATGAATGAATGAAGTCACTCCTTGACGAAGAGGAAGAGAAGGGGAATGATGACCACTGAGTAACTACCCAAAATAAACTGAGAAGAAACTGGCAGTGATTTGGGTTTAGACTCAAGAAATTAGATGAGGCTTTCTGCCTTCTAGGACTTTGTGTGTATTAAGTCGCTTCAGTCATGTCCCACTCTTTGAGGCCCCATGAATTGTAGCCCACCAGGCTCCTCTGAACATGGGATTCTCCAGGCAAGAATACTGGAGTGGGTTGCCATGCCCTTCTCCAGGGAATCTTCCCAACCCAAGGATTGAACCAGCATCTCTTGTCTAGTGCATTAGCAGGCGGATTCTTTGAGACTGGCGCCACCTGGAAAGCCACAGAGCTTCCTATAGTTTTCATTTTTATATAATTGTAAGTTCTTTTAAATCTGTACTTGGCTAAATAATATATAGAATTAAGATAATATGATTTTGTTTAATTCTAACAATTTGAATTTAACTTGTTGATAAAGCTCATTTTCAAGAGGAAGAGTACGAATCTCCAGATGGTTATGTTGAAATTCTAACTGATTTAAAGTCTATCTTTTCCCCTGGGCTTTAAACACCAGGGATGGGAGAGGCAGGCTAAACCTGCTGAGAATGTTTGGGAGCAACTGATCTTCACACTAGATAACAAAAGAATCAATGAAAGGAAGGGCAAGAAAGAAGAGAGTGGAAGGTAAGCAAGGAGGGGAGTTCTCACAATGAGAGAGATAAGTTATAAGCATTTGCTAAAGACAAACACACTATTTATTTAAACACTTGCAAGTGAGGAGCTGTTTGACTATCTTGCAGACCAGGCCAATTTATCTAAAATCTAACCAGTCATCTAGATCAGTGCTACCCCATAGCTGTGGCTCCTGGATACTCAAAATGTGAAACGTACAACTGTGGAACTGAATTTTTAAATTTTAATTGATATAAGTTTAAATTTAAATAGTCACATGTGACTGGTGGTTGTCATTGAATAGAACACATCTGGATGCTCAGCTAAATTATGTTTTAATTTACTGTTTCTCAGAACATTAAGGACATCATAGTTATGCTTTAAAATTAATGTAGGGAGCTAGTATTTTGGATAAGTATAGATCCAACCACAAAAATGTTGAGGAGTAGCAATAGCGAGAATCTCCTAATCACCTTCTCATTGTGTCTAATGTTCTCGTGTTTCCCTTTTTGGAAACCAAGAAGCAAATGTCTCCTGTTTGTTTAGTGTTTTTAGCAGAGACTAAAAAAAAAAAAAAGTCCAACCACCATGTCTTCATCTAAATACTACCCATCTGGACATTTAGTATTGAATTATTTGTTTTTTCCCTGAAGAATTCGGTTGACTGCTGGTATTCAGTTTTTTCTTGGTGATCATCATTTTGGAGGTGGAGAGCTGTTGGCTTGCTATACTATCGGTTAAAATCCTTTGGGCTGCCTATGTTTTCAGACCCACTAGAGCTACCTGATGAGAGGGCAAGCTGGAGGAAGGTCCAACGGAAATGCATTAGAGTACAATTATTCTGGAGATAATCACATGGTTTTGTAGTTTTCATTTTTTAATCCATTTTTTAACTTGGTCTTTCTTTTCCTCAACTACAAGTCTTTTGGTGGTGGCGGCGGCATGGGATGGTGTGGTTTTGGCTTTATTTTGTTTAAGAGAAGAGGAAAGGCAATCCAAGATGTCCTAGAACTGCAGGGCTGGACGTCCTAGATTTGTAGGTTGCACAAGCAGTCTAGAAGAGACAGGCAATATAGGATGCCTGCTGTGTGTCTAATTTTATACCTTACTGCTGGTAAGTGTCTATTGTGCAAGAGTGAAAAAAAGGATTTGGAGCCTTAGACATCCAAAGAAATGTATCATTACAGGTAGCCCTATATACACTTTTAGTGGAGTTGGACCATGGAGGGTGCTAGACCTCTTTCCTAAAATGGAAGAACACAGTAATGCACTTGTTTGGGTGTTACAAAATTAATTTTTTTTCACATAAAATTATTTTTGTTAAATTTCACCTTTCAAATTTTGTACTTCAATTTTGTAATTCATAATATAAATTTTTATTCATATTATTTAGTCTTTTTAAAAAATTTATTGAGTATAGTTGATTTACAATATTGTGTTACTCTCTGCTGTGCACCAAAGTGACTCAGTTGTACATATATATAGATACATAATCTTTTTCATATACCTTTCTATTATGGTTTAATCACAGGATATTGAATATAGTTCCCTGTGCTTGCTTGTGTCCCTTGTTGCCAGACAGTTAAATTCTTGATATAGCAGTCTTTATATGGAGGCAGCAGTGAAATGTTTCTTCCACTCTCACTGTCCTCCTATGCCTTTCAAAAACTTGAAAATAAAGTTGCCTCTGAAGATCATCTCCTAGGTGGCACAGTGGTAAAGAATCTGCCTGCCAACACAGGACACACAGGTGACTTGGTTTTGACCCCTGGGTCAGGGAGATCCCCTGGAGAAGGAAATGGCAGCCCATCTCATTATTTTTGCCTGGAAAAGTCCATGGACAGAAGAGCCTGGAAAGCTACAGTCCATGGAGTCACAAAGAGTTGGACACAACTGAGCATGCAGATACTGTACAATCTGTGGATAAAACCCTAAAATCTATCTACGTGGCAGCCATGGAGTATACCATACCCAGGAGAGAACCTGGGTTAAGAACTGTCATTAGCTGGTAGCCTCCAGCTGCCATACTTTAGGAATCTACTAAGATGCATGCCAAGGCCACCAGGCTATTCCCAGTCAATGGCAGAAATACTAGAACCAGGCCCTTCCTACCCAGCCCAGGTCTCCTCTAACAGGCTCCTTGCAAGAGCTTCTTGATGCTGCGGCCCAAGAGTGAAAAAAACTTCACTTTACTCAGGACTTCACTGTTACTCAAAGTTCTTCCAACCCAACCCCACTTCTTTCTCTAACTCCTTTCACAGGTACCAGTCTGCATTGCAGTCTGAGGCTCCCCATCTACTCTTGCCTTTATCTCCCACAGGCATTTCTTGGACACCTAAGTCTGTACTAGTGTTTGCCTCCCAGAGGACCAAACCAACACCATACAAAATGAAAGAGATAGTTCCCTTGACTCACCAAGGAGAAATAACCTTGAAGGGCATTCTCAATGGTGAGAATACAAGCTGGGTCTGCTCTATTCAACACTACACATATACAGGACTTAGTGCAGCAATTGACATAAAGTAGACTCTCAAAACCTTATGAAACGAAGAGAGGGAGGAAGGAAGGGAAGATTTTGGATTAGCTGTCATTAAAAAATCTAATTAAACTTTGTTGTTGTGTTGCTGTTGGTCAGTCATCAAGTCTTGTTTGACTCTGTGCAACTCCATGAACTGTAGCATGCCAGGCTTCCCTGTCCTCCACCATCTCCCAGAGTTTGCTCAAATTCATGTCCATTGAATCAGAACTGTAGCATTGTAAGGAAAAACATGTAGTCAGAAGAGGCTGGTCAGTTTGGCATTTAGAAAAGGGAACTTCAAAGAGTAAAAATTTGTTATTGCATTCTCAGCACTGTCTAGGGACGATGCATACACACATTCAAAGCTGCATCCCTATCTACATATGCACAAACTGCACACGTGCAGAAAATGCTGGGTATATTATACATATATGTCCATCTATTACTTTGTTCAGAATTCTCAATATTTACCAAAAACAAAGCGCAAAGTTCAAAGGAAAATGAAACAAAACAAAAAAAATCTCTCCACAATGCCAGTGGAAACATTACCAATTGAGAAAATAGACAATGCCAGCTCCAGGCACAGACACAGCACTTCTGTTGGTACAACTTCTCATTTGTGCAATTAGTTCTATACAGAGAGCCAGAGTACTCCTGTCATTAGCGTCTGGCAAACATCCCTCAGTTAGGATGTTGCAATGGCAGTGTCCCTGAGAAGAGGCTCTGGATTATGTCAAGAGCTGTTATCCTATTAAATTCCATCAAACAATTCTCATGCAAATTTTTTAAATGAATAACCACTTAACATCCACAATAAATATATGTGTTGATGTGTGTCGGGGTTTATTTAAATTTATGCAAAGTGATATTTTCTTACATATATCTTCTTTTGCAATTATCTTAGTGGAAAAAAATACGTATTCAGAGTTCAACTCGTTTCTTAGGAAAAATGAAGTTTTCGTTGGGATTATTTCAAAAGCATTTACAAGACTATAAAATGTCTTCAGAACTCTGAAGTCAAAGGCCTTGGGACACATACTTGAAGCTAGTTTTATTAATAGCATGGATTTAGAACTGTGTTCATAGCCATAATTTATATATATTTATATATAAACATATTCATGTACTATACTGCATATAAATTCTTTACACATAATTTTCTATTAATAAACTCTTTATAGAGTTTTTAGAGAAATTCTTAAATTTAATTTTGTTTAATTTTCATTCATTCTCAAATTGCAATATCTCTACAGAAATGCTTAAAAGAGAAGAAACTGCATAATTCACAGCACTCTAAAGAATGTCTTAATGATTCAGTGTCATAGTTCTACAGTCTTTGTTTACATATAATATTTATTTGGATAATGGCTTTTAGCTAGTTACCTCATTTTTTCAAAAGCAATAACCCCTAAACAATCTTGCAACTCATAACAAACAAGGTTCAGATTGCAAACACAAATTATTTTATTCCAGATGTTTAATGAGCAATGAATGTGAATCTTTTCCTTGAGGGACAAATAAAAGACAATTGAATGGATGTAGATTTGCTAGTTCTGCCTGTGATTAGAATTGGTTTCTCCAAACAGCAGTTTAGAAGAGCGATGAGTAAGCAGGAAGTGATTTGTGAATGGAGTTAAAATAGAAAAAGATAAACCACCATTCCTCTTAGGAAGTCATGTTCAGCCTGTCATTGCAGTAATGTTGACACTCTAAAATTATCATTGATATTCTCTATTAATAACTTTCCCCAAATCAAAGAAGGACTTGGATTGAAAACAAACTCTTCAAATCCCTAGATACAATTTTATAGTAGAAGAGGCATATCAGAAAGGACAGGGAACAAAATGGACACCAGTGTCATCTTCGGGTGGCAAAGTTAACAGTGATTTTCTTCTTTCTCCTTTCAAATGTGTTCCAGATTAGGACAGAGACAGCGGCCAATTATATAATGAGCATGTATTTCCTTTTTACTCAGGGAAATTTTGACTTAAAAAATAATAAGAAGAAGACATGGTGACCGAAGATGAAAACCCACATAGCTTAAGAGAGAGCTTCAGTTTTTGCTCCTTGGTGCTGGTTAGGGTTGGGTCTGACACCAAAGTCTTGAGCTTTGAGAATCAGTGAGGAGGGCATAGAACCTCAGGGTGGTCTAGGACAAAGGGATCTGAGCTAATACTCTGTGGGACTCTGGTATTTCTTGTTCCAGACTCCTTGTTCCTTGTTAGTGGGCAATCATGGTGGAATTTCTCTAATCTTTGAGGCCTCATCACTTTCCCCCAAGTGACTCCATTGCACTGTCTTCTTGAAGACAGCCGCCATCTTGGCATGACTCATGATTATGAGTAAACTTGAATCCTGGTGAGATAGCTGGATGAGTTAGCTACGAAAACCATCCAAATGACTTTTTAAACTTAATTATGGGATGTATATCTAACAAATAAAAAGAAACCTCTTCAGTTCAGTTCAGTTCAGTCGCTCAGTCGTGTCTGACTCTTTGCGACCCCATGAATCACAGCACGCCAGGCCTCCCTGTCCATCACCAACTCCCAGAGTTCACTCAGACTCACACCCATCGAGTCAGTGATGCCACTCAGCCATCTCATCCTCTGTCGTCCCCTTCTCCTCCTGCCCCCAATCCCTCCCAGCATCAGAGTCTTTTCCAATGAGTCAACTCTTTGCATGAGGTGGCCAAAGTACTGGAGTTTCAGCTTTAGCACCATTCCTTCCAAAGAAATCCCAGGGCTGATCTCCTTCAGAATGGATTGGTTGGATCTCCTTGCAGTCCAAGAGTCTCCCAAGAGTCTTCTCCGACACCACAGCTCAAAAGCATCAACAAATAAAAAGAAACCTCTTACCTACAGTTAATCATAATCATTCTTTTAGGCAAATGTTTATCCCCAAAAGTCAACATAATAAAATCATTTCAAGGTATTTTGGTTTGATTTGGTCATGTTGATAATTATACTCTTTACTTCATGGCCTTTGGTATCATTAATGTTCTACTCACTGAGGACTTTTTAGGATCAAGTTAGTTTTTTGATTAACACTGGTACTTACATCTTTTCTCATGACCAAGTCTCCTTATTCTGTGGTAGAATCTTGGGTTCCCAACAGAATCTTTTCCAAATTCTTGGAGGTTCATCTTCATGTGGAAATTGTATCTTGTTTCTCTGAAGCATTTACCTCAGGCTCACTCCTCTTTCCTGCTTACATGCTGCTTTCGGAGGGTAGAAGAACATTTTCCCCAATACCTCCAGTAGAAGAGATGCAGGTTTGATCCCTGGGTCAGGAAGATCCCTTGGAGAAGGAAGTGGCCTCCCACTCCAGTATTCTCGAACAATCCTGTGAACAGGGGAGCCTGGCGGGCTACAATCTGTGGGGTTGCAAATAGTCTGAGGCAATTTAGCACTAAACAACCACAGAAGAGTCCCGGGAGAGCTCTCTGATTGGACAGTCCTTGGTCACACGCCCCAAGATGGGCAGGTGAGGCAGAGGCTGGAGAAACACTGAAAATGAAATCAGTGTTCCTGGGTGCATATACATACAAGCGTGTATCCATCAACTCCAGGCACCGTATCCGCATACACTGAACTTAGAATCCCCTGCAAGGCTCTGTTGAATTGATGCGCAGTGTTGATCAAGAGCAGAGCTTGGACTTTCTAGTCAATGTGAGTTCAAATTCTAGCATTTCTTTTACATATGGCAGGTTTTGGTTTATTGGTTAACCTCTATACATCTCAGAATTTTCACCTGTAAAAATAGTGATAATCGTTTTTAATATATAGGGGTTTTGAGATAATTAAACAAAAGATTGTTGTAAAGTATTTATATCACAGTTTCTGGTGTATAATATTGAAAGTGAAAGTCACTCAGTCTAGTCGTGTATAGTCATGGACTATATAGTCCATGGCATTCTCCAGGCCAGAATACTGGAGTGGGTAGCCTTTCCCTTCTCCAGGGGATCTTCCCAACCCAGGGATGAAACCCAGGTCTCCCACACTGCAGGTGGATTCTTTACCAGATGAGCCACAAGGGAAGGCCATAATATTAGTGCTCAGTAAAAGTTAGAGACAGTGACGATGATGATGGTGATGATGTCGATGGTGGTGATTTATCACAGAGTGCTTCCAATGGACAGAGTTTCATTCCAAACCAGGAAAATGTTGCTGACCTCTTTGTCCAATATGGGCAGATGAGTGGAGTTGGTTTCATTCAATACACATTAGGTTTCTTCAGGACCTGTTTACATAAAGACCACCTGGGAGCCGATTTCCTCAGTCAGTTCAGTTGCTCAGTCATGTCCGACTCTTTGCGACCTCATGGACTGCAGCACACCAGGCTTCCCTGTCCATCACCAACTCCCGGAGCTTGCTCAAACTCATGCCCATAGAGTCAGTGATGCCATCCAATCATTTCCTCCTCTGTTGTCTCCTTCTCCTCCCACCTTCAATCTTTCCCAGCATCAGGGTCTTTTCCAATGAGTCTGTTCTTCACATCAGATTTCCTCAGTAGAGACAGGTTAATGGAACTTCGTTTATTTCCCTGTCTTGGACATTAATCATATTTGTGCCATTATTTTTTGAGTCGCTTTTCAATATTGAGGGAAATTGATACAACATGCAATTCTTACCACCCACAAAGAGTTGAGCTCCTAGCTTTTCTTGCAGCTGAGATGCAGGCACGTGACATGAACAATACTATATGCAATTGCAGGAGACTCATTCAAGAGATCCAAGAAAAAGGGTCTGTGATGAGCTTTCATTCTGTAGGTGGCAGCAGAGCTGTCTGGTCTTTGAGGTAGGAGTGTTGGAGACGGAATTTCACTGGGCAGAAATCCATGTGCTATGCTCACAGTGGTGGCAGTGGCAACAAGTTAAAGCACTTGCATTTAGTGCTTAGCCTTAGTGGCAGCAATGTCAACAGATTTCTCATGGGGCCATTTCTGAAGCAAGGTTTTTCCTATTATTCCAAGGGAAATAGCCTTGAAATAAGTTTCTCCTGTTCTCTTAATGGTAATATAAACTACCTTCTATTTTAAAATACATTCCTTATACTGCTTGAGCCATCCAGAATAAACTCAGTTGTTTGAAGCTAAGAAGACTAACCAGTACAATTCCCTTCCAGTGTTCTGTTCTTAGGAGGAATAGCACGGCTACTATTCATCCAAAAAAAAAAAATTGAACTTTTAATTTCCAAAATCCTTGGTCACAAGAACAGAGTGTGCACAAGAATTCGAAGATTACAGACTGTTCCTAAATGTTGATAGTATCTAGAAAACTGAATTCAGGAAAGGCATTTCATCACTTAAGTATTCATATCATAACTCTACACTATTATATTTTCCTAGATAAAAGAACACTGGGAGATTCCAGTGTGATAGTTTTGAAGAATGACACACATTATGGAAACAAACATCCTGAACATTGTATTGTCACTAACTTAGGTTGCATAAAAAAAAAACTCTACACATTGCTTTCCATATACTTTTCATTTCCTTTTTACATTTGGAGCACTTATAAATCTTGAGACTCGTGTGCGGCAGTTGGAACAGTGTTGAGTTCAAGGAGGCACGAGCACACCTGAGTTCCAGATATGGCTCATGCCTCTAAAAGAACAAATGGGAGGAGTGTGAGGATAGAACCCAGCTCCCTATTATGTCCTCTCTCGGCCTCTCCTCCCCAATCTGATGCAGAGCCCTGGATTGTGGTTCAGGTGCCTTTCTGGGTAATTAGAGATGATCATATCTGAGACTAAAAGGCCACTTAACATGTACTGAAAACAAGTTCCAAATTTTCACAGCAGATATTGAAAAACTGTTTAGAATTTTACCTTCAAAAACAAAACTAAAAAAATTTAAATTAAATTTTGTATTTAACAAAATTCCATCTATATTTGCAGCTATGTGCCAGTTCTCAAAATACTGAATCACATGTGGATTTTTCAGAATAATTTTCCCTATGAAAATGCATTTGAGCAAGATACAAACATTCTTCCCTCCACTTTTGACTTTCACAAAATCATAAAGTAGATTACTTTTGAAAAAAAAATAGCTTAGGGAGTTTTAATTGTTGACATGGTCATCTCTAATATTTTTGGCATTAAAAATCTTTTTTGTTGTTTTTTTGGTCAGAGACCTTTAGCTTTTTTCCTTCAGTTGTTCACTGGAGTGATTCTTCTAGGTTTTCATTTGTCAAAAAAAGTCCATCATCCCTCTACTTCTTTCAGCATCACTTGTTTCCATCTTGTAAGATTCTGGACCTTTTACAAGATCAGTACAGCACCATGGATTAAATGTGCAATGCATTTATGTTGCATTTTCAGATGTTTGCAAGGTTGATGAACTGACCAGGTACTAACGAACAAAGATGTTGATATATTGGGCCTAGCTAGGGAGTTTCCCAGGTGGCTCAATGGTAAAGATTCCACCTGTTATGCAGGAGATACCGGAGAAGTGTGTTTGATCCCTGGGTCTGGAAGATCCCCTGGAGTAGGAAATGCCAACCCGCTCCAGTATTCTTGGTGGAAAATGTCATGGACAGAGGAAGGCTATAGTCCATGGGGTGGCAAAGGGTCAGACATAACTGAGCGACTGAGTACAGACAGTTCAGTTCAGTTCAGTCGCTCAGTCGTGTCTGACTCTTTGCAACCCCATGAACCGCAGCACGTCTGGCCTCCCTATCTATCACCAACTCCCGGAGTCCACCCAAACCCATGTCCATCAGGTCGGTGATGCCATCCAATCATCTCATCCTCTGTCGTCCCCTTCTCCTCCTGCCGTTAATCTCTCCCAGCATCAGGGTCTTTTCAAGTGAGTCAGCTCTTTGCATCAGGTGGCCAAAGTATTGGAGTTTCAGCTTCAACATCAGTCCTTCCAATGAACACCCAGGACTGATTTCCTTTAGGATGGACTGGTTAGATCTTGTTGCAGTCCAAGGAACTCTCAAGAGTCTTCTCCAACACCACAGTTTAAAAGCATTAATTCTTCAGCGTTCAGCCTTCTTTATAGTCCAACTCTTACATCCATACATGACCACTGGAAAAACCATAGCCTTGACTAGATGGACCTTCATTGGCAAAGTAATGTCTCTGCTTTTGAATATGCTATCTAAGTTGGTCATAACTTTCCTTCCAAGGAGTAAGCGTCTTTTAATTTCATGGCTGCAGTCACCATCTGCAGTGATTTTGGAGCCCAGAAAAATAAAGTCTGACACTGTTTCCACTGTTTCCCCATCTATTTGCCATGAAGTGATGGGACCGGATGCCATGATCTTAGTTTTCTGAATGTTGAGCTTTAAGCCAACTTTTTCACTCTCCTCTTTCATCAAGAGGCTTTTTAGTTCTTCTTCACTTTCTGCCATAAGGGTGGTGTCATCTGCATATCTGAGGTGATTGATATTTCTCCTGGCAATCTTGATTCCAGCTTGTGCTTCATCCAGCTCAGCATTTCTCATGATGTACTCTGCATAGAAGTTAAATAAGTAGGGTGACAATATACAGCCTTGATGTACTCCTTTTCCTANTTTCATCAAGAGGCTCTTTAGTTCTTCTTCACTTTCTGCCATAAGGGTGGTGACATCTGCATATCTGAGTATGGATGGGTCTGAACAAACTTATATTCAGAGAGTTCCCACAGCACATTTAGGTAGACGCTTGGAAAATGGTTCGTGCTGTCCCACAGGTGTTCACAGCAGCCACAGAAAGTTCCCCATGCTTAGTGATGTTCACTGTCTGTGCTAACTTTGTCACAGATATGAAAGAGATTAAGTATACTGTCCATGGGGAGGTGCATATTGGGCCAAAGTTCACATAGCCCATGGGGAGCTTATGTGGTGTTGCGGAGGGGAGGATTTCCATTGACTGGGATGGTGTTTCATGCTCCACAGTCAGTCTGTATCAAGCATGAGGGAGAATTAGACTCAATGAGATCTGCAGTCTCCACAAAGAAATTCACCCTGCCTAGGGAGCACAATGCTACAGTGACAGGGCTTCTCTCCTGCCCAGGCTTCCCAGGTGGCTCGGTGGTGAAGAACCAATCCACTTGCAGGAGATGAACATTCCATCCCTGGGTCAGGAAGATCCCCTGGAAAGAAGGAAGGAAATGGCAATCCACTGCAGTATTCTTGCTGGGAAAAGTCCATGGACGGAGGAGCCTGGTGGGCTACAGTCCATGGGGTCGCAAAGAGTTGGACAGGACTCAGCGACTGCTTAACAACATCAACTGTCCGTTCAAGACTGTCTCTGAATGTGGTATGTTTTTAATGTCCACAGAGGAATCCCCCACTGCTTATTCTAGTTACACCACGCATAGAGGAGACTTGTCTGTGACAGTTCACACAGTCCAAGGCCTATTTCACATGTTCCTGGAAGAATAACATAAAATGTCATTAACTTAGTTACACAGTTCATCAAAATTCCACTGTCATGTGGAGTTGGGGGAAGTGGTGCTATAGGAAGTGGGATAACACAGGCTTAGCTAGGTTGCTCAGGGTGGAATTGAGCTGGGCTTCTTCCCAGCTGTGTGACCTTGGGCAAGTCATGAATCCCTTGTGCCTCAGTCTACATCTGTTATGGGATAATTTTTTTTCAATCCTATGGCATAGGGTTGCTACAAAAATGTAAAGAAGATGTGCAAAGCTGAAACTAAAACCTGGTATAGCCAAATAAATAAATTTTTTTTAAAAAGGATGTGCAAAGTATTTTTTTGTCTCCTCATGTCTTTTGAGGGTAAATCCTCAGAAATGTCAAGTATTGGACTTCCCTGGTGGTGCAGTGGCTAAGAATCCACCTGCCAATACAGAGGACATGAAATCAATCCCTGGTTGGGGAAGATTTCATATGTTGGGAGATTCCGCAGGCTGTGGAATGCCACAGCTATTGAGCCATGTGCTGCACCTCCTGAAGCCCGTGGGCTTAGACTCTGTGCTCCACCACCACAAGAGAAGCCACCACAGTGAGAAGTCTGTACTTCACATGGAAGAGTAGCCCCTGCTCACAGCAACAGGAGAAACCTGTGCGCAGCAATGAAGACCCAGCCCAACCAAACATAAATTAATTAATTGTAAACATATTAACTACTGTGGTATCATTATTCAGAAGGAACTTATCACCACCTGAAGAGTTTATGTTGTCACAGCCTTACTGGTAACCTTGTCCATAGTTTGTGCATGTTGTGGGGGTGCTGGGGTAGTGCTTTCTGAAAGAATTCCAGGGTGCAGCGTATCTGTGGGGCATTTATCAATCCATCAGGAGGCATTATGGTCTAGTGCGTGAGGTCCCTTTGTAACGATTTTTAGCTGTGTAGCCTTGGGCCTGGAACCTCTCTCAAGTCTTACTCTCCTAATCTGAAAAATGGGAATCATTCAAGTATCTATCTCATTAAGTTGAGCTGAGGATGAAACGAGATGGTGAGTCTAGGGCCTTGCGTATAATAAGCGCTCAGTAAATGGGAGCAGTGATTTTTATGTGCTCTGTCCTGCACTAGACTCTGGGAATCCCTGCTTTTCAGGAATTCCCTGCTGGTTCAGTGGCTTAAGACTCCATGCTCCCAGTGCAGGGGGCCCAGGGTTCAATCCCTGATCTGGGAACTAGATCCCACATGTGCATCCTGCCCCTAAAGATTCCACATGCTACAACTTAAAAAAGAACCCACGTACTGCAACTAAGAATGGTTCAGCCAAATAAAAAAATTTTTTTAAAGAATTCATCATCTCCTGGCCTTTATTTGGGGCCTATTCTCCGTGATGGGTTACACCACACCTTAGGGAGTCATTGTGTTGAAGGGGAGTTGGGTAAATTTTATTGGAGAGTTAAGACTTTCAAGCTTGGGGGGATATGTGAAGTTGTATGAAAATTACACAGGCTTCCAAGGGGGTGCAGGTGTAAAGAATCCACCTGCCAATGCAGGGGATGCAAGAGACATGGGTTCAATCCCTAAGTTGGGAAGATTCCCCTGGAAGAGGAAATGGCAACTCCAATATCCTTGCCTGGAGAATCCCATGGGCAGAGGAACCTGGCGACTCTAGTCCATCGGGATCACAAAGAGTCAGACATGACTGAGCAACTGAGCACATGCGCACACACAGGAAAATTACAAAAGCCCAGAGGGGTTTTTAAATGTTAGTCGTCTTCCAACTTTACTGAATTTTTTAAAAGAACTATTATCGGTTAGATTTAAGTCCAGACACAAGCAATAGAAATCCAAACCACAGTGGCTTAAACAAAATAGAGAGGTGTTTTTCTCTTTCCTCTGAATCACTTTGCTGTCTTTTCAGTCACACTTCGTTCTTCTGCCTCAGTGGCTGCTGAAGCTCTTGCCATTGGCTCCAAGTTCCAAGCAGGGATATGGGATGTAGGGGTTGACACTGAGTCTTTTAACAGCTTTTGTGGAAGCCCCACTCTATCCATATGTCTTATATCTTATTTGCCAGATGTATTCAGCCACCTCTATTTGAGCCCAGAGGGTTTGACTGGAATAGGGAGTTTCCACCTGTCTGCGGGAGAGGGTTACATTACCCATGACTTGGTAAGACTGACAGTCACGGCACTTCCCTGGTGGGCCAGTGGCTAGGATTTGGCGCTCCCAGCGCAGGGGACCATATCCAGTCCCTGGCCGGGGAACCAGATCCTGCATGCTGCAACTAAAGATCTCACATACCTCAACGAAGATCGAAGACTCCACAGGCTACAACTAAGACCCCGCAGAGCCAAATACATAAATATGTTTTAAAAATCCGACAGTNCAGTGGCTAGGATTTGGCGCTCCCAGCGCAGGGGACCATATCCAGTCCCTGGCCGGGGAACCAGATCCTGCATGCTGCAACTAAAGATCTCACATACCTCAACGAAGATCGAAGACTCCACAGGCTACAACTAAGACCCCGCAGAGCCAAATACATAAATATGTTTTAAAAATCCGACAGTGACATTGGTGTTTATTGCACCTGTTGGTCGTGTGTTAGTCACTCTGACTCTTTGCCACCCCACCAGGCTCCTCTGTCCTTGGGATTTTCCAGGCAAGAATACTGGAATGGGCAGCCATTCCCTTCTCCAGGGGATCTTCCTGGCTCAGGGATCGAACTGGGTCTCCTGCACCGCAGGCACATTCTTTACCATCTGAGCCACCAGGGTTGAGGCTACACTGTCCACAGAGTGGTTCACCTGAGCCATGGCATTTTCCACATGGGGACACTGGTAGGTTACACTGCCTGAGGCCATACTATGGGGCCCCATGCTGTTCATATGAAGACTCCCGCTGCTGCTTAAGGTGACCCTGTCCACATGCTTACCTGCACCATACATGTGAGGTTTACCTCAGGGTGGGAACTGAGCCTACTGCCAGAGGAATTCACACCATGTTAAGCAGGTGATGCTGCCTCTGTGGCAGTGCACACTGAAGAGGGAACAAGTCATTTGTACAGAGTGCACCTGGTTGATCTGTTTTCTCACCATCTGTACAGGGCTTATACTGTTTATGAGGGTTACACTGTCTCCATGGGGTTTATACCATTTACGTGGGTTGCCTTGCTGTATGGGTCCACCCGGTTTACAAAGTTTGAACGGAGCTGTTCGAATGGAGCTTGGATCACTTTATGAAGGTGAGCATATCTGGACAAAGCTAACAAGGGCCATGCTGTTTAAACTGGAGTTCATACCGTTTTTGAGCATTACAATGTTTATTGGGGCTCCACCCTGTCCACGCGAGTCATACTGGATATGTGCTTACATCTGTCACAGACACTGTATGGGTTCTGACCATACACCTTATCCCAGCTGTTTTCAGACTCAGTTCACTTCAGCAAGTACATATTACCAGCCTACTCTATGACTACAGCCTAGGCTATCTACGGCTACAGCTTACTCTTTAACGGTGACCACAGCCATGGAATTAACAGACGCTTACTCCTTGGAAGGAAAGCTATGACAAGCCAAGACAATGTATTAAAAAGTAGAGACACCACTTTGCCGACAAAGGTCTGTACAGTTAAAGCTATGATTTTTCCAATAGTCATGTACAAAGAGAGTTGGATCATAAAGAAGGCTGAGCACCAAAGATTTGATGCTTTTGAATTGTGGTGTTGGAGGAGACTCTTAGAGTCCCTTGGACATCAAGGAGATCAAACCAGTCCATTCTAAAGGAAATCAATTCTGAATATTCATTGGAAGGACTGATGCTGAAGCTGGAGCTGTAACACTTTGGCCAGTGATGCGAAGAGCTGACCCATTGGAAAAGACCCTGATGCTGGGAAAGATTGAAGGCAAAAGGGGAAGTGGACCACAGAGAATGAGATGGTTAGACAGCATCACTGACTCAATGGACATGAATTTAAGCAAACTCCAGGACACAGCGGAGGACAGAGGAGCCTGACCTGCTATAGTCTATGAGGTCGAAAAGAGTTGAACATGACTTGGCAACTGAACAACAGCTCTATGATGGACCCTGGTCTAGGCACTGGCTTAAGGCTTTGTGCTTCCCATGTAGGGGGGTGCACATTGATCCCTGGTGGGGGAAATAAGATGTCACATACCAGATGGCACAGCAAAAAAAGAAAAGGAACCCACGGGGTCTAGGAAGGGGCCTCCAATATAATAGTGGTCAGGGACTTCCCTGGCAGTCTAGTAGTTGAGAATCCATGCTTCCACTGCAGGGGGAGTGGGTTCAATCCCTTGTGGGAGAACTGAGATCTCGCATGCCACACAGTGTGGCCAAAGCATATAGACATACATATAGGTATATATCTGGGTTTCCCAGGGGGCGCTAGAGGTAAAGAATCTGTCTGCTAGTGCAAGAGATGCAAGAGATGCAGATTCAATGCCTGGGTCAGGAAGATCCTCTGGAGTAGGAAGTGGCAACCCACTTCAGTGTTCTTGCCTAGAAAAACCCCATGGACAGAGGAGCTTGGTGGGCCACAGTCCATGGGGTCACAGAGTCGGACACAACTGAGTGCACACACAGATAGTTATATATCTGTATCTACGTAGTGGTCAGACATAGTACTGGGAAGATGGTGTTTATTTTTTAATATTTTTAGTTTTATTTAAAAATTTTTGGCCACGCTGTGTGACTTGCAGGATCTTAGTTCCCTGACTTGCCCTCAGCAGTGAAAGCTCAGAGTCCTAAACACTGGACCATCAGGGAACTTGAGAAGGTGGTTTTGGTGTAGAAACCTGAAGGGAATGAGGGACAGAGCTATGCAGACTTCTGGTGGAAGAGCCTTCAAGGCAGATGGGAAAACATGGGCAAAATCCCTGAGGGAGGAATATGCCTGGCAAATTCAAGAAATAGCAAAGAGGCTGGAGTGCACTTGGAGGAAAAATGAAGTGGGGAAGGTGGGAAGGGAGGTCAGGAGGGAAAAAGGGCATTGCAGGCGAGGAGTGTTAAAGCTTCCCAGGGAGTGGAGGGGCTGATGGAGGGTTTGGGGCAGTGAAGGGATGTCATTTGGTTGACTGGAGCACTTCTACCTGCCAGTGGAGCACAAACTATGGGGACGAGGCAGCAGGGAGACCAATGAGGAGTCATCACACCAGGGCAGTGGTGGGGGATGTGTGTAGGGGGAGGGTGACTGAGTCTGAAAAAGCTGAAGGAAGGCCTGATGGGAGGAGTTCCCTTCAGACTGGATGTCAGAGAAGAGAAAGGAGTCAAGGACGACTCCGGGGTATTCTACCTGTGCAACCAGGAAAATGGTGCTGCAATTTCCAGAGATGGGGAAGATTGGGGGTGAGGTCACTTTGGGGTGCTCTGCTGCTGCTGCTAAGTCGCTTCAGTCATGTCCGACTCTGTGCCACCCCAGAGACGGCAGCCCACCAGGCTCCCCTGTCCCTGGGATTCTCCAGGCAAGAACACTGGAGTGGGTTGCTATTTCCTTCTCCAATGCATGAAAGTGAAAAGTGAAAGTGAAGTCGCTCAGTCATGTCCGACTGTTTGCGACCCCATGGATTGCAGCCTAGAGGCTCCTCCATCCATGGAATTTTCCAGGCAAGAGTACTGGAGTGGGGTGCCATTGCCTTCTCTGTAGGGGTGCTCCAAGAGATCTTTTTTACTTGGAAAACTTGAGAAATCTAAATGGAGATACCAGTGAGGGGGTTCAATGTGTGAGACTGGAGTTTGGGGTAGAGTCCTGAGATGGAGACAGAAATTTGGGTGTAATCAGCATAGTATATGGTGTATAAAACCATGGGCCTGGTGGGGATTGTCAAAAGAATGTGTGTAGATGGAGGAGAGAAGAGGACCTAGGACTCAGTTCTCGAGTCCTTCAGCATTTCAAATCAGAGAGACCAGCAAGGGTGATAATCTAATGGGGTTACATTTTCTGTCTGGCAATGCTTACACAGTTGAGGTGGCTTCACTCTCTAAATCAGGAGTCTCCTACCTCTGGGATCCGTCTAATGCCTGATGATCCAGAAGCTGATGTAATAATCACAGAAAAAAGTGCCCAATAAATGTAATCCGCTTTAATCATTCCGAAACCACCCCCTTCTCCCCCATCCATGGCAAAAATTGTCTTCCATGAAACCCGTCCCTGGTGCCAAAAAGGCTGGGGATGGCTGCTCTAAGCAGTGTGAGTGGGTCCCGCTATTTCTCAGGGAATGGCGATGTTCACAGAGTAGTGGCGGTCCGCCACTGTTCATAGGGGCAATGGGCAGGCGATGATCATGATTTTTATCATCCCCACGGTCTCCTTTCTAGGTGTGACTGTGAAGAGTTGTGACTTCTGGAGGGGTAGGTTCTGTAGGTTCTGTCCATGCCTTTGCCTGACAATAGGATAACTGTTTTATCTGTGTCAGGATAGCAAACTGGAACAAGAACGATTAGGTCCATGGGAGTGGGGGGTCTCCTCACTGTCCAGACAGGTGTTTTCTCCACAGAGCGTTACACTGTTCATCCTGGGCACCTCTGAGGTCTGGGAGAGGCTGTGCTTTTTACCAGCCTCAGGGGCATTTGTGAAGGCTTTCTGGGGAGAGTCAGGGGAGGGGTTGGATCCTTGCCCACTGGAGTTCACATGGTCTTGGTTGCATAGTATATCTTCAAGGATTGACCAGCGGTGAGAGTTCTCATCACAAGTTCACAACCTCTGAGTGTTTCACACAGTAATTGTGGGGTTCACCATTTCTGGGGTTGGTTTCCAGTGTTCACAAGGCAACTGAACTAACCAACACAGTCCACACTTCCATGGTGCAGTCATCTTATAATATCTGTGGACATGTCATTTTCACCAGCGGTTCCATTCTCTGTGGATGGTTGAAAGTCTTCCCTGAGGCACGCCCACCAACCATGACTGTTTCACAGAAACTGTGGGATTGAATTATCCAGCTGAGTCAGGATAGAATTCTGCCATTAACTGGCAATTTCACTGTCCATGCTTGTGTGTTTGCTGCCTACAGTTGGAATCTCTAGGCTTACATTGTCTACAGGTTATGGTGCTCACTTCTGCTAATTATCAGCAGTATTTATTGCCTACTTATCTCAAATCTCTGATTTCTCATAACAACCTAATCATTAATATCCCCATTTTACAAATGATTAAGCTGAGGCTTAAAAAGATCAATTCACTTGCTCTATACAATCTCACTCACATACAGGAAATAGCAGTTTGGGTTGCCATCCTGGTCTCCGTCTTCTGGTGGGAGTATAGAGGTCTCTAAGGCTGTAGTCTGGATCTATTATCTTTTAAACTGGGCATCATCTTTTTCTGAGGGATAGGACAGTAAAAGACATAATAAACTGTACTGGTTAAGGGTGGTAATTTTGAATTGGATAGATTGGATTTGAATCCTGGCTCTGACAGTTTCTGAGCCTTGCTTCATTAATCTGTAAATGGGGCTAACAATAGGAATTCCCTTCTTTGGGGTTTCATGAGGCTTCAATGAGAAGATGTCCCGACAATGCTTGGCCCAGCGCCTGGCACATCATGAGCGTTAGCAATTCGGGAGCTGTTATGATAACAATGATGATGGTTATTATTGCTGGACCACACTGCTCCCAGAGGGTTACAATATCCGTGGGGGAGCTGCACTGTCCGTAGGCAAGGTTACATAATTCCCCAAGGGGGTGATGCTTCCTGGGAGGCCTGGTCTCCCTGAGGAAGAGGCCTGAGACTTCTGAGGCACTGCTTAGGGACTGCCCTAAGGCCTCTAGGAACCCACCAAAGGAGGGTGGGCTTGANTGGGGGAGCTGCACTGTCCGTAGGCAAGGTTACATAATTCCCCAAGGGGGTGATGCTTCCTGGGAGGCCCTGGTCTCCCCGAGGAAGAGGCCTGAGACTTCTGAGGCACTGCTTAGGGACTGCCCTAAGGCCTCTAGGAACCCACCAAGGGAGGGTGGGCTTGAAGCCTTAAGCACCCAGAGCCTAACCCTTCAGGCCTTTCTTCTCTATTCACTTCTGCGTATCTTCTTGGTTTCACTCTCTCTGAGCATCTCCTCCCCAACCCCCTTTCCTCTCTTTTGGTACCTGAGAGTCTTTTCTGAGATTGTTTCCAAACTGCTATTTGCCCTCTACTGTTGGCCATCTGATCATTGCTGATTTCCTGTTTCCCGAAGCCTGAGGCTCCATCCATTCCTCCCAGCTGCAGAGAACAGACTTAACACATCCCTACGCACTTGCCTTCATCCTTAAGCCCTGCCTTCCTCTCTCCTGGTGACCCCTTAGTGTCCCTTGGGAGCACATTTGTTCAGACTTTGGTCACCCCCTCGCATCCTGGCTCCACCCCCGGAACCCCCCTGCCCTGGAGGTGGAAGTGGGGGTACCTCCGGCGCCAGCCGTGTTCCCAAGACAGCTGCAGTCTGCGGATGNAAAAAAAAAAAAAACTACTTCATTTGTGCAGGCATCTGTGAATCTTTGCTTTTGCTCAGATCCTACATCTCATCAGCTCCACCTGCAAAATATAGTCACAATCCAACCAGTTTTTACTATTTCCACTGTGATCATACTAGAAAATTTACCAATCTCTCACCTAAATTTTTGCAGTAGACCCATCACTGACCTCCTGCTATTAGCCTTGCCCCTTTCCTGTCTATTCTAAACACAGAAGTAGTGCAAAATTCTCTAAGCGTTCAAAACTCTCCAAGAGTTTCCCTTTTGTCCAGTAAAAAAGTTAAAGCGCCTCTAGCGGCCTGTAAGAGCTCTCCCTTTCTATCTTATCCTCCCCTTTAGCTCCTTGCTTTACCTCAAACAAGTCAGACATACTCTTGCCTCATTCCTTTGCACATGTTGTTTCTTTTGCCTAGAAACACCTTTTCCCAAATACTCATTTGCCTAACTCATTTCCTCATATCCTTCAGGTCTGTTCAAATACCACTTTATTAGTGAAGTTTTACCTGTTCAACATGCTTAAAACGACAAAACGTTACAAAGAAAAAAGCCATCCCTATTATCTCTTCATTCATACATATATTTTTTCATTCACCATCTACTTATCACCATCTACTCATACACATTTTACTTATTCACTGGTCTGCATTTCCCATTACAATGAGGAGAGTGTTTTGCACATTTTGTTCAGAAATACAATCCCAGTATCTAGAGGAGAACACGTCAAATAGCAGATCCCCAACATTTTGTTGAATAAATGCTGAATGGTCTACCAGGGTACAATAAATGAGTTTTTTCACAGGTGGATGTGCAAGCAGATTTCAAGAGTTTAACCTTGAAAGGATACAGGAATGGTTTGTTCATAAAGGTTCTGAATTCCATTTATATAGCTCCCTGTTGTAGTTATGTGTATAAATTTGAGTTGCTAACCATGGGTCTTCTGTTTATTTATGCTATGCACAGGCACCATTGCTAGTCAATGTTTGTGCAAAGATTTAAAGCTTGAGCCTGCAGTTAGGACTAAGCATCTCAAACTTCTAATTCCATCTAGAGAGCTGCAGATGTTCATCTGTGTAATCACTAGTTATTCCAGTTTCCAAATCTTCAACTGTCCAAGAATAAAGCCCGACTCTTGAGCTACTGGAACAAAGGATGAATGAAAATAACACATGAGCCTCCAACAGAATGCGAACCTCTTCCAAAGAAGGTACACTTTCCAATAAGGCTTCTGAATAATGCTTTTAAGAAAATTGTATTTATTTGGTTGTTTCACACTTTGAAAAGATAATACATTCATAGAGTTCAGATGAAGTATAAATAGTTATACAGTAAAAGTTTCCTTCCCATCCCTGTTACTCACCTATCTGGTTCCTACTTTTTCTCTACCTTTCACAAGTTTCTACTATTTGTTATTTAACAATTTGTTGTTTAACTTTCTGGAGTTTCTTTGTTCACTTATATGGTGAATATATAGATTCATATGTTTGGGGTTTGCTTTTGATGTCCCACAACATATTTTGGGAATCTTTACCCATTGATAACATAAAAGCTTCCTTGTTTGTCTTTGCTTAGTTCTACATTTTGTTGCAAAATAAAACATACAGAGAAGTAAGTAGAATCTTATTTCTGCATCCATTGAGATGATCGTATGTGTTTCTTTGATTTTTAAAATAATATTCATATTCTTTTTTTTGGCTGCACAGCTTGTGGGAGTCTAGTTCCCTGACCAGGGATCAAACCTAGGCCCCCTGCAATGCAAGGATGGTGTCTTAACTGCTAGACTGTCAGAGAATCCCCTCCTTAATAGGATTAATTAGTGTGGATTGAATTTATATTCTTCAGCCAACTTTCATTCTTTGGATAAATCCAACCTGGTAGTCCTGTATTATCTTTCACACTTATGTGGCTAGACAGGGGGTCAATATTTTATTCAAGAGTTTTGTATCTATGATCATGAATGAGCCTGGCTTCAATTTTCTTTTTAAATATTGTCCTTGTCAGATTGTTGTATCAAGGCTATACTAGACACAGGAAGAGTTGGAAAGAGTATATCCTCTTTTACACTCTAGAAGAATGGAACAGTTCTTTCTTTACTGTTTGACCAAATCCTCTAGTAAATCCATCAGTGCCTAGAGCATTTGTTTTGAGAAAAGTTTAAATTATTGATTTAAGTATATTCCAATAAACCTGACTTCAAAAAATGTCCTCTGGCAAGTTACATTTCCAGTCGATTTTGGATTCAGGGCCACTAGTATTATCATCACCATTGATAGAAAGGATATCTTGCACTCCTTGTGAGCCTACCATTTTTTTCCTGATTCAATAATTTATGCTTTATATCATCAAGTTCACAGCATAATAGTTCACATGTTAGTGTATAATCTGTATAATATACTGTAATAGCATACTACAATAACTATTATAGTATATTGTTGTATATTATATACTATACTATATATTATAGTATAAGTTATTATAACATGTAATTAATATTATATATAATAATGCTATATAATAACAATAGTAAACTTCCCACAAAGTGTCTGGCACCTTTTATATATCATCTCATTTAATCCCTAAAGTAACTCTTGACAGGTAACCTGTCATTATTTCACAGATGAAGGAACTAACCCTAAGAGGTTAGAGTATTTGCTGACCAAAGTTTATATGACTTATCTGTTGAGAATTTGGTGCCCTTAATTTTCCATATCAGTTCCCTCAAATGAGCATCCAATTTCTCAAGGGAATGTGTAGACTATTTATATTTTTTTGGTTTTCCTATTTCTTATTAAATTAATTCCTAAATATTTTATATTTCTATTGCTATTGTGAATAAAGTTTCATTCTTTACACTTTCAAATTACTGTTAGTACAGCGTATATGTGTTTTTAGTACTATTAACTTTATTTTGTAAGTGTAGTCGCTCAGTCATGTCTGACTCTTTGTGACCCCATGGACTGTAGCCCACCAGGCTCCTCTGTCCATGGGATTCTCCAGGCAAGAATACTGGAGTGGGTTGCCATTCCCTTCTCCAGGGGATCTTCCCGACCCAGGGATCGAACTGGGTCTTCCACATCACAGGCAGATGCTTTACCCTCTGAGCCACCAGGGAAGCCCTCAACTTTATTTTGTAACTGCTCACAAATTGTCATGCATCTGTTCTGGTGAGGAAGTTTATGACTTTTATAATTCTTAAAAGGGTACAAAATTCGGAAAAGCTTATACATTGCTGCCTGAAGTCTAGGTTTTCTCAAAGCTTGTAGTAAGTTCATTATCATTTATCCTTACATGTGAACAGTCTGCTTAGACACTGAAACAAACATCAGACTTTGCAACTCTGGACCCTTCAAAACCTGGAGAAGTTCCATAACTGAATTTTTTTCTTTCCCTAGGTAGTGAATTCAAAATTATAGGCTTTTAAGATCAATCTTCATATTTTCAGGCCACTGTCTGTATAACCACAGGAAGAAGTCAGACAACAGGCCAACCAACTTTTCTGGATGTTATGAATCTCAAAATTTATTCTCATTCACATGAGAATATGAATACACACACCTTTACATATTTAGGTGTGCAAATAAGATGCACTTCCTAATTTCATCTTTTCTTGATAATTTTCCCAAGACATGTTTCTACTTCCTTTTTATCTAGGACATGATGGCAACAATATTCAATATAGTAGAAAATGTTGAGAAAGTTACATTGCAAGATTAAGTTTGGGTGAATTCTAAGAAAGCAAGCTTTATATACCAACAGTTTGATTTGTTCTTTGCTGGGATTTTATTCAACAATATATTCTTAAGTTAAAGATCCCAATCTTCCTACTTCAACAATTCATGGAATCTATACTATTTTATCTCAATATTCTTCAATATTCACAATGTTGATGTTTGAAGAACCAATACAAGGATAATAAACAGTATATATGGCATGTGGCTTATATTTTCATTGCATCACGCTTGATGTAAATAAGTCACAATTTAAGAACCACATCTACAGAAACCTGCATTTTTAATAAAAACAATAAATGTGGATATTAAATATCAATTAATCAGGCCTTCTGGTTTTTCAGGTGAGTAAATGAAGGTCTAAAGAGGTCAAGCAAAATAAATTGTTACCCGCAAATAAGTAATAGACCTAGTTAATAATAGAACTGAATTAGAATCCAGGACTTGCCAAACCCAGACACATGCTCTTTTTACTAAACTATGTGATCATTCTAGGAAGTTGATAGTTTTCACAGTCCTCCTGGTTCCCTGGGAAAGGTCTCCATGGTAGCCAGTCAAGGCATTCAGAGCTTTTCTGTACATGAAGCTTTTCAGGTTGAACAAAAAAAGGATTTTGTCTAACAGATTTCCTATACTCAGTATGTATATTTGCCTTTTCTCCATATGAATTTTCTGGTGTTCTGTAAGATATTTGTTCTTGCTAAACACTTTTCCATATTCATTACATTTGTCGAGTTTTTCTTAAATATGAGTTTTCTGATGTTTTTAAGGTCTGTCCTTCAGTTGAAGGCTTTGATACATTTATTGTATTCATAAGGTTTCTCTCCAGTATGAATGATCTGATGTTGAATAAGGCCTGGGCAGTAACTAAAAGCTTTTCCATATTCATTATATTTATAGGATTTTTCACTGGTATGAATTTTCTGGTGTTTGTATTCTGACTGAAGTCTTTTCCACATACATTTATAGGGTGCCTCTCCAGTGTGAGTTATCTGATGTTGAATATACCCTGAACAGTCACTAAAAGCTTTCCCACATTCAGGTTTCTCTCCAGTATGAACTCTCATGTGTAAGGGATGAACTCTGGGCAAAAGTTTTCCCACATTCATTACATTTATATGGTTTCTCTCTCGTATAACTTCTCTAATGTTGAGTAAGGTATGTACTTCTGCTGAAATCTTACCCACATTCCCTTACATTCATATAGCTTCTCTCCAGTATGAGTTCTTTGATGTCAAATAAGAGCTGAGTAGTTTACCAAAGGCTTTCCAACATTCACTACACTCATAGGGCTTCTCTCCAGTGTGAGTTCTTTGATGTTGAATAGACAGAACAATCACTAAAGGCATGCCCACATTCATTGCATTTGTATGGTTTCTCTCCAGTATGCATTCCCTGATATTGAATGAAGCCTGAGAGTAACTGAAAAAATTTCCACAGTCATTACATTTAAAAGGTTTCTCTACAGTATGGGCAATATGATGTTGAATAAGACTTAAGTGATCACTAAAGGTTTTCCCACATTTGTTACATTCAAAGAACTTTTATCTCATATGAATTATTTGCAGTTGAGTAAGGTATGTACTATGACTGAATATCATGCCATATTCAGTACACTCAAAATGTCTTTCCCCTCTATGAATTCCCTGGTGTTAAATAAGGACTGAGCAATAACTGCAAACCTTTCCACATTCATTGCATCTATAGGGCTTTTCTTCAGCATGATTCTCTTGTGATTTGTTAAATGGGAACTCTGGTTAAATCTCTTTTCACATTCATCACATTTACAAAGTTGTTCTCCAGTGTGATGTGTATGATGCTGAATGAAAATATGAATGAATGAAGTCTCTCTGAAGGTTTTCCCACTACATTTATGTTTTCTTTAAATCACATTTACTTTGTATAATTAAATCTGAGTTTTGTTTTAACATATTTCCATGTGTACCACATTCATGGCAATGCTTTTCAATAGTATCACTCTGCTCTGAAACAAGTATTGATGTTTCATTGAAATTTTCCCCAAGTTCATTACATTCTGTATCACTTTCTTTGGCAGAAATTTTCATGAAGGTGACTAATATTTTCCCAGATATTTCTCTTTGTTTAGGTGCTGGTTCTTAAATTGGCCTCCAGGTATCTCCCAATACAATCTTTTTCTTTGCAATTTCTTCCATTTTTATTCCTCCAGGGGAATTTTCTTTGACAATGTCCTGCTGATCTAGTGTTGATTTCTTGACTCGAGGTCTAGGCTTCTCATCTATTAGACATAAAGATACAAATTCACTATGAGTCCAATGCTAGGAGGGGAAAAAAAGCTACTATACTGGAAATAAGATCATGAAACTGAAAATGTTGAGAATATTTCATATGGGGAACATAAATATGCTATATTAATCTAAGGAAGGAAGAGATGGAAAGGCTACTGGTGTGAAAGGGCATCATTCAAGAATAAAGTAATCAAAGAAATGACTAAAGCTATAAAAGGCTAAACTATAGAATTTAGAGGAGAAAAATATGCAAATGAGCACAGATTAAGAAAAGAAAAACTCTTATCAAAGAGAGATGGTCTTTAGGAAATCTTCTGTGAGAAAACTAAGCAACGTTTAAACTATTGTCTCAAAGGCTACGAGGAGGTATTTAAATGTATTTCAAATAAACTTTCCCATTGGATATGGAATTCTGAATTGCACAAAGCACGAGTTTTACCTAATCTCTCTTTATGAATGACTGCTAATGTTATTGCTTTACCTTTGATGTAACAAGAGCAGAAACTAGGTCTAAAAGGAAAAAGACTAAAAAAGGGGGAAGTTTATTCCTTTGACATGGAAAATAATTCTTAGGGTTTTCCAATGACACACTCGAATTGTTGTTGTTGTTTTTAATTCTCAGTCAAGGATAGAAAAGCAAGAAACATTAAGCTCAGAGAACAAAAGAGGGATATGTATCAGCATATCTAGTGGTCCTTCACTATAGGTTCATACTTAGCAATGAGTACTAATATGTTGATTGAAAGCTAAGTGGTTTTGTGTAAAGACATGATGAATAATAGGTTTCACTGCAGGATTACTGGGCAGGGACCTGGCTGTTTTATTATGAAGTGAAAGTTGCTCAGCTGTGTCGAACTCTTTGCGAGCCCCTGAACTCTGTAGTCCATGGAATTCTACAGGTCAGAATACTGGACTGCATAGCTGTTCCCTTACAGGATTCCCCAAATATTGGTACCTATAGTCTTTTATTTTGGACTAATCAGTTTCCCCATAATGAGATACTTCAACCTTCTACTTGGAAAAGGTGTTATCAACCAAACTTGAGTCTACCAGCCTGTGCTCAGTAAAGCCAATTTACTGACATCGGGCTGTAGTGAAGGAAAAGTGCAGCGTTTCTTGAAGGGTGTCAAGCAAGGACTTCAGGTAGCTAATGCTCCAAAGGTCTGGATTTCCAGATGACTTGGCTTTCAGGGAAGCTTTTAAAGACAAGGAGAGGGAGGAGAGTTGTGGGGTGTGTGATCAGCTTGGACACTCTTCTGATTGATTGGTAGTGAGTAACTGGGAGTTTAATATCATCAACCTTCTGGTTCCAAATGGTCTGGGGTCTATGTGCTTGTGGGCAGCATACAGTTAACTTCTTCCACCTGGGGAATTTCAGTTTCTACAAAACAGCTCAAAGGACACACCTCAGAATATCTATAGCACTTGAGGAGGAACTAAAGATCCTTGGCTTTTTTTTTTTTAATGGCTAAACTATTATTATTTTGTCTTGCTTGACTGTTTTCCTTTCTTTCTATTTATTCATTTTGATGAAATTTACTTTCTAGAACTTGGAGAAGGCTAGGAAAATAAAGTTTTTCTACAAACAAGAGTCAGGCAAAAGCTATGAAGTGGGAATGGTCTGTTTGGGGAAGACCCCATAGGATCCTGCTAGGTTATAAGGGGGTGGGATGTAGAAGTCTGATGGCCCATGTTCTGAATCAAGTGAAAGGGAGAATTTGTGGAGTGAGGGTCTTTTCTCATGTTTAATGCTTGTTTTTTATATTTTAGATCCAGGAATATAAAGAACAAGCATTAAACATGAGAAAATAATGATTTTATTAACTGTATTCTTCATATTAAATATTAATTCTTCATTGTAACTAGTTTATTATTTCTCCTTCTGTCCAAAAAGCCCTTCTTTCTTTGTTTTACCTAATTCTTGACCATACTTTAAAGTCTCACTCAAATTACACTAGTCTCATGACATTCCTAACTCTCTAGTTTTCCTAATCTCCCACAGTATTTACTGTACTATTTTAACTTCTAATTTTAGCACTGAAAAGGAGTGCCTTATATTTATCTACTTAAAAAAATTCTATTGGAGTATAGTTGCTTTACAATGTTGTGCTATTTTCTGCTGTACAGAAAAATGAATCAGCTGTACATATACATATGCATATATCCCATTTTTTGGAGAGACTGTCATGCAGAGTGAAGTAAATCAGAAAGAGAAAAATAAATATCACATGTTAATGCATATAAATGGAATTTAGAAAAAGGGTATAGATGACAGATAAGCCTAGTATTTGTCTATTATCTCATTTTTGTATATGCTGTCTCTTGAGTTACTGTTTCATGTTTTGGAAGAAAGGAAACTCATTACTTTTTTTGTTTTATAGCTAATATTCATTGAGTTTATGCCAAGCTGATTCACAATATAACACAGTTAATTCTCTTAAAGAGCCTATGAAATGAATAATAGAATTTCTACTTTAAAGGAGGTTCAGAGTACTGAGTCATTTGCTTAAAGTCACACATCAAGCTAGAACTCCATAGTCCAAGCCCTTTATCTCTATTGTCCTAGGAAGAAGTATGATGTAATATAAATGATAAAGGCTAAAGTTATGACCAACCTAGACAGCATATTAAAAAGCAGAGACATAAATTTGCCAACAAAGGTCCATCTAGTCAAGGCTATGGTTCTTCCAGTGGTCATGTATGGATGTGAGTTGGACTATAAAGAAAGCTGAGCACTGAAGAATTGATGCTTTTGAACTATGGGGTTGGAGAAGACTCTTGAGAGTCCCTTGGACTGCAAGGAGATCCAACCAGTCTATCCTAAAGGAGATCAGTCCTGGGTGTTCATTGGAAGGACTGATGTTGAAGCTGAAACTCCAATACTTTGGCCACCTGATGTGAAGAGCTGACTACTTAGAAAAGACCCTGATGCTGGGAAAGATTGAGGGCAGAAGAGGAAGGGGACGACAGGATGAGATAGTTGGATGGCATGACAGACTCAATGGACATGGGTTTGTGTGGACTCTGGGAGCTAGTGATGGACAGGGAGGCTTGGCGTGCTGCAGTTCATGGGGTCGCAAAGAATTGGNTAGAAAAGACCCTGATGCTGGGAAAGATTGAGGGCAGAAGAGGAAGGGGACGACAGGATGAGATAGTTGGATGGCATGACAGACTCAATGGACATGGGTTTGTGTGGACTCTGGGAGCTAGTGATGGACAGGGAGGCTTGGCGTGCTGCAGTTCATGGGGTCGCAAAGAATTGGACACGACTGAGCAACTGAACTGAACTGAAAGACTTAGTTTTAATCCCAGCTTTCTACAGACTACTTGTGTGATATCAGGTAAGGCCTTCTCATCTGTCCCCTTTCTAATTCTTAATTCCACTGATGCTGTGACCTTTCAAATACAAAAAATTCTGAACATTTAAGTTTCTCCTATATTTTTGAGATAAAAGTCCTTAATGATTTGACCCACCTACAAATCCAGCATCATTATTTGTCACTTTCATATGCCTTATGGAGAAGGCAATGGCACCCCACTCCAGTACTCTTGCCTGGAAAATCCTATGGACGGAGGAGCCTGGTGGGCTGCAGTCCATGGGGTCGCTAAGAGTCAGATACGACTGAGCAACTTCCCTTTCACTTTTCACTTTCATGCACTGGAGAAGGAAATGGCAACCCATTCCAGTGTTCTTGCCTGGAGAATCCCAGGGACAGGGGAGCCTGGTGGGCTGCCGTCTGTGGGTCGCACAGAGTCGGATACGACTGAAGTGACTTAGCAGCATATGCCTTATATTCTAATCATGCTGTTTTTACTTCCTAGAGTTTATCATATTTCGCATGTCTCCCTCCTCATGCTGATTTTTAATTTAGAACTTCCCTCCCACTACCTACTGTTTGCTAAACTAATTACTAATCCTGTTCATTCTTCAGGATTCAATTCCAACATTACCATTGTCTGCTCCTTATCTATATTCTCATATCCTCTATAATAATAAAACAAATAGTCTTAAAAATGATAATAGCTAACATTTAATGAGTGCTTATAATGCTATAGTCCATGAGGTCACAAGAATTGGACACAACTTAGCGACTGAACCACCACCACCTAAAGTGGGCTTCCCTGGTGGCTCAGACGACAAAGACTCTGTCTGCTAATGCAGAAGACCCAGTGTTCAATCCTTGGGTTGGAAAGATCTCCTTGGGAAAGGGAATGGCAACCCACTCCGGTATTCTTCAATGGAGAATTCCATGGACAGAGGAGCCTGATGCATCCCAGTCCATGGGGTCACAGAGTCTGACACAACTGAGTGACTAACACTTTATCAAGCTTAAAGCTGTTGTAGGAATGGGGACTGGTTCCAAGGCCCAAGAGTAGGCTCTTGTCTAACACTCAGAAATGAATTGTCCGAGGAGACACGTGTGCTGACAAAGCAAGAGACTTCCTTGGGAAAGGGCACCTGGGAAGAGAGCAGCAGGGTAAGGGAATCCAGGAAAACTGCTCTGTCATGTGGCTCACAGCTTCAGGTTTTATGGTGATGAAATTAGTCTCTGGGTTGTGAGTTTGATATTAAAATGTCAACTAAAGATCTTAATTTATCTTTTAAAAAAGTAATTGTAATATCTAGTTGGAACCGTTAAAAAAGAAAAAGCTTGAAAACCACTCTGGCAGAAACCAGTTATCTTGAGCGCGTCTCAAATGATCTTTTGAGCAGGGAGCAACACAAATTTCACAATGGGGAAACTTAGGAGAATGGAAAAGACAGAAAAGTGCTTGATGTGCACCCCACTCCCAAACCCCACCACCGGCTGGAATCATCCCCAACATTCGCGACAGGACCTGAAACTTCGCTTGGAGGCCAGGCGGTTGCCAGGATACCTAGAGACCTATCCAGACACTCCCACGACTCCATTCGGAGCGCTGCTGTGTTGCAGTCTCGCAACTGATAGTGGGGCATCTCCACAGAAGGCTTTTTGAAACAGCAAAGCGTACTGTCAACCAGTAACCTATCAAACACTATTCAGACTGCCACTAGGCAGCCTCTCAAAAAAAGCGGCCTTGGGCGACCTAGCCAAGGGTTGGAGACTGGAAATGATGCAACAGAGGCGCTGAGAATCCTGGGCAACTCACCTCTCTTGCTGTCTCCATGACAATGGCCAGATTGGTTCCAGCGCTCCAGGGAGCAACTTTTGACCTGGACCTAGGAACCAACGCCGAAGAATGGAACAGTGGTGTTGGAGAAGACTCTTGANACCTAGCCAAGGGTTGGAGACTGGAAATGATGCAACAGAGGCGCTGAGAATCCTGGGCAACTCACCTCTCTTGCTGTCTCCATGACAATGGCCAGATTGGTTCCAGCGCTCCAGGGAGCAACTTTTGACCTGGACCTAGGAACCAACGCCGAAGAATGGAACAGTGGTGTTGGAGAAGACTCTTGAAAGTCCCTTGGACTGCAAGGAGATCCAAGCAGTCCATCCTAAAGGAAATCAGTCCTGAATATTCATTGGAAGGACTGATGCTGAAGCTGAAACTCCAATAATTTGGCCACCTGACGCGAAGAACTGACTCACTGGAAAAGACTCTGATCTTGGAAAAGATGGAAGGTGGGAGGAGAAGGGGACTGACAGAAGATGAGATGGTTGGATGGCATCACCGACTCAATGGACCTGAATTTGAGTAAACTCTGGGAGTTGGTGATGGACAGTGAGGCCAGGCGTGCTGCAGTTGATGAGGTCGCCAAGAGTTGGACACAACTGAGCGACTGAACTGAACTGAGGAATCAAAGGTCAAGTTTGGTGCTCTGCATCCACCTGTTTTACTGTCATATCTTGTTTAACCTCCCACACCTTCAACTTCTCCGCAGAGAATAATGCCTGTATAAGACTGAAGAGTCTCAGGTTCCATTTATGCTGCTTAGGAACATAACCTTCATACCCTCACAAAGGCAAGTTTAACACCCAGAGAGGATACTTTTTAAAAAAATTCTCTCCATTGTACAAGAGGTATTTCTCCCCTTAAAGAGCATAAGGTTTCATTCTAATCTTGTTTCTGTGTCATTCAATCTCCCTTCCATCCTTTGTAAAAGGAAATGATAGCTATGTCATGAAACAGAGATGAATAGGAATACCCAGGAATCATCCACCCATAGAAACAACCACTGAGCTCTCATGACCCTGTGAAACAAATCTTTTGGAATTCTGGAGTCTAGTCAAACACTTGCAAAGTCCCGAGGAGAAACTGATGAAAAGATTATTAAATTTTGACAACTTGCACTGTTTCATGTAGCAGCTACCATCCCGCATCTCCTAGCAATGTGGCAGGCAGCCAGTGGGAACTATTGACCTTGTGCCTGGTGCAGGTTGCTGGTGCAGTGATGGGCAATAAAGATCTTGCTCTCTGAAACTTGAGATTTTATGTTTTGATTGCTGATCACTGCTTTTGATCTCTGAGGAGCGAGACAGCAGAGAAGTCAGCCACAGTTTTAACTCCAAAGGGCTGAAACGGCTTCTCAACCCGTAGGGGATCTGAAAAAACAGTACATCACTCCATAAGTTTTGCGTTTTGTTTTCATTCTTCTAAAGTTATTTTCTAATTTCCTATGTGATTTCTTTAATGATCCATTGGTTGTTTAAGACTATGTTAATTTCCATTTTTGTTCTTGTTGTTCAGTTGCTTAGTCATGTCCAGCTCTTTGCAATCCCCTGGACTGCAGCATGCCAGGCTTCTCCGTCCTCCACTGTTTCCCAGAATTTACCCAAATTCATGGCCATTGAGTCGGTGATGCCATCCAACCAGCTAATCCTCTACTGACTCTTTCTCATTTTGCCTTCAGTCTTTCCCAGCCTCAGGGCCTATTCCAGTGAGTCTGCTCTTTGCATCAGGTAGCCAAAGCATTGGAGCTTCAGCTTCAGCATCTGTTCCTACAATGAATATTTAGGGTTTATTTCCTTTAGGATTGACTGACTTGATCTCCTTGCTGTCCACAGGGCTCACAAGAGTCTTCTCCAGCACCATAATTCAAAAGCATCAATTTTTCAGCAGTCAGCCTTCTTTATGATCCAACTGTAACATACATACATGACTACTGGAAAAACCATAGTTTTGACTATACAGACTTTTGTTGGCAGAGTGATGTCTCTGCTTGTTAATATGCTGTCTAGGTTTGCCATAGCTTTCCTTCAAAGGAGCAATTTCATAGCTGTAGCCACCATCCACAGTGATTTTTCAGCCCATGAAAATAAAGTTTGCCACTGCTTCCACTTTTTCTCGTTCTATTTTCTTTCCATATAGTTGTGAATTTTTCACTTTCCTTCTGCTTTTGATGTTAGTTTTATTATATTTTGATAAGAAAAGATACTGTGTATGATATTAATCTTTTAAAAATTATTAACATTTTAATTGTGGTCTAACATATGCTCCATCCTGGAGAATGTTGCTTGTTAACTTCAGAAAAACGTGTATTCTGCTATTGTTGAATGAAATATTCTATACATATTTTGTTAGGTTTAATTGGTTCATATTGCTCAAATTCTCCATTTTAAAAAAACTAATCTGATTATTCATTAAAGAATTTGATTTGCAATAGCATGAAAAATAATAAAATACCTAAGAATCAATTTAGCCAAGGAAGCAAAAGATTTATACATCAAATACTACAAAACATTGCTGAAGAAAATGAAAGATCTAAGTAAATGAAAAGACATATCAGGTTCATGGATTAGAAGACAATATTAAAAAGCAGAGACATTACTTTTCCAACAAAGGTCCATCTAGTCAAGGCTATGATTTTTCCAGTAGTCACGTATGGATGTGAGAGTTGGACTATAAAGAAAGCTGAGTGCTGAAGAATTGATGCTTCTGAACTGTGGTGCTGGAGAAGACTCTTGAGAGTCCCTTGGACTGCAAGGAGATCCAATGAGTCCATTCTAAAGGAGATCAGTCCTGAATATTCATTGGAAGGATTGAAGCTGAAGCTGAAACTCCAATGCTTTGGACACCTGATGCGAGGAACTGACTCATTGGAAAAGACCCTGATGCTGGGAGAGATCAAAGGAAAGAGGAGAAGGGGACAATAGAGGATGAGATGGTTGGATGGCGTCACCGTCTCAATGGACATGAGTTTGAGTGCACTCCGGGAGTTGGTGATGGACAGGGAGGCCTGGAGTACTGCAGTCCATGAGGTCGCAGAGTCAGACGTGACTGAGCGACAGAATTGAACTGATTGTTAAGTTGGCAACACTACTCAAAGCAAGTTCAATGTAGTACCTGTCAAAATACCAACGTTTTCCTACAGAAAATAGTGTTCAGTTCAGTTCAGTTCAGTCTCTCAGTCATATCTGACTCTTTGCAACTCCATGAATTGCAGCACGCCAGGCCTCCCTGTCCATCACCAACTCCCGGAGTGCACTCAAACTCGTCCATCGAGTCGGTGATGCCATACAGCCATCTCATCCTCTGTCATTCCCTTCTCCTCCTGCCCTCAATCCCTCCCAGCATCAGAGTCTTTTCCAGTGAGTCAGTTCTTCGCATGAGGTGGCCAAAGTATTGGAGTTTCAGCTTTAGCATCAGTCCTTTCAATGAACACTCAGGACTGATCTCCTTTAGGATGGACCGGTTGGATCTCCTTGCAGTCCAAGGGACTCTCAAGAGTCTTCTCCAACATCACAGTTCAAAAGCATAAATTCTTTGGCACTCAGCTTTCTTCACAGTCTAACTCTCATGTCCATACATGACCACTGGAAAAACCATAGCCTTGACTAGATGGACCTTTGTTGGCAAAGTAATGTCTCTGCTTTTGAATATGCTATCTAGATTGGTCATAACTTTCCTTCTTTAAATTTCATGGCTGCAGTCACCATCTGCAGTGATTTTGGAGCCCAGATAAATAAAGTCAGCCACTGTTTCTACTGTTTTCGCATCTACTGAATCAGATGTCATGATCTTAGTTTTCTGAATGTTGAGGTTTAAGCCAACTTTTTCACTCTCCGCTTTCACTTTCACCAAGAGGCTCTTCAGTTTTTCTTCACTTTCTGCACTAAGGGTGGTGTCATCTGCATATCTGAGGTTATTGATATTTCTCCCGACAATCTTGATTCCAACTTTTCCTTCCTCCAGCCCAGCATTTGTCATGATGTACTCAGCATATAAGTTAAATAAGCAGGGTGACAATATACAGCCTTGACACACTCCTTTCTGGATTTGGAACTAGTCTGTTGTTCCATGTCCAGTTCTAACTGTTGCTTCCTGACCTGCATATAGGTGTCTCGAAAGGCAGGTCAAGTGGTCTGGTATTACCATCTCTTTCACAATTTTCCACAGTTTATTGTGATCCACACAGTCAAAGGCTTTGGCATAGTCAATAAAGCAGAAATAGATGTTTTTCTGGAACTCTCTTGCTTTTTCCATGATCCAGCAGATATTGGCAATTTGATCTCTGGTCCCTCTGCCTTTTCTAAATCCAGTTTGAACATCTGGAAGTTCACGGTTCATGTATTGCTGAA
>SJYA01000245.1:1372949-1444246 GCA_006410615.1 Neotragus moschatus
TTTCATGGCTGCAGTCACCATCTGCAGTGATTTTGGAGCCCAGAAAAATAAAGTCTGACACTGTTTCCACTGTTTCCCCATCTATTTGCCATGAAGTGATGGGACCGGATGCCATGATCTTAGTTTTCTGAATGTTGAGCTTTAAGCCAACTTTTTCACTCTCCTCTTTCATCAAGAGGCTTTTTAGTTCTTCTTCACTTTCTGCCATAAGGGTGGTGTCATCTGCATATCTGAGGTGATTGATATTTCTCCTGGCAATCTTGATTCCAGCTTGTGCTTCATCCAGCTCAGCATTTCTCATGATGTACTCTGCATAGAAGTTAAATAAGTAGGGTGACAATATACAGCCTTGATGTACTCCTTTTCCTATTTGGAACCAGTCTGTTGTTCCATGTCCAGTTCTAACTGTTGTCTCCTGACCTGCATACAGGTTTCTCAAGAGGCAGATCAGGTGGTCTGGTATTCCCATCTCTTTCAGAATTTTCCAGAGTTTATTGTGATCCACACAGTCAAAGGCTTTGGTATAGTCAATAAAGCAGAAATAGATGTTTTTCTAGAACTCTCTTGCTTTTTCCATGATCCAGCGGATGTTGGCAATTTGATCTCTGGTTCCTCTGCCTTTTGTAAAACCAGCTCGAACATCTGGAAGTTCACGGTTCACATATTGCTGAAGACTGGCTTGGAGAATTTTAAGCATTACTTTACTAGCGTGTGAGATGAGTGCAATTGTGTGGTAGTTTGAGCATTCTTTGGCATTGCCTTTCTTTGGGACTGGAATGAAAACTGACCTTTTCCAGTCCTGTGGCCACTGCTGAGTTTTCCAAATTTGTTCAAAGTGTATATTATCCAGCCTTTGCAGCACTTTCACAGCGTCATTCTTTGCAATTTGAAATAGCTCAACTGGAATTCCATCACCTCCACTAGCTTTGTTCGTAGCGATACTTCCTAAGGCCCACTTGACTTTACATTCCAGGATGTCTGGCTTTAAGTGAGTGATCTCACCATTGTGATTATCTGGGTTGTGAAGATCTTTTTTGTACAGTTCTTCTGTGTATTCTTGCCACCTCTTCTTAATATCTTCTGCTTCTGTTAGGTCCAGACCATTTCTGTCCTTTATTGAGCCTATCTTTGCATGAAATGTTCCCTTGGTATCTCTAATTTTCTTGAAGAGATCTCTAATCTTTCCAATTCTATTGTTTTCCTCTATTTCTTTGCATTGATTGCTGAGGAAGGCTTTCTTATCTCTCCTTGCTATTCTTTGGGACTCTGCATTCAAATGGGTATATCTTTCCTTTTCTCCTTTGTTTTTTGCCTCCCTTCTTTTCACAGCTATTTGTAAGGCCTCCTCAGACAGCCATTTTGCTTTTTTGCATTTCTTTTTCTTGGGGTGGTCTTGATTCCTGTCTCCTGTACAATGTCACGAACCTCCATCCATAGTTCATCAGGCACTCTGTCTATCAGATCTAGTCCCTTAAATATAGTTCTCACTTCCACAGTATAGTCATAAGGGACTTGATTTCGGTCATACCTGAATGGTCTAGTGGTTTTCTCCACTTTCTTCGAAATGTCCATACAGGTGTTGATATTATGTCGACACAGGTGCTGATATTATGCAGCAAAATACATTTGAGTGTGGTCTGATTTTGCTAGTGGTTAGTCCAGTGGTGAATATTCTCTTATGACTTTGAGTCTATGCAATTTGGTTTACTGCAAAGACTGGGTAATATACACTTTGAACAACACCTACCACTCTGCATCCACAGGGTTTGGTCCCCTCCACCTTTCCCCTTTCCTAGTGCCTGGAATTCTGTGGCTACCTACCATTATACCAACACTGCATCTCTGAAGTCCAAAAATCGGTCTCACTGAAGGTTCTTACATGAACCTTCAGAGTCCACTTGGGTCTGTCTCAATTTTAACACATTAAACTTCTTGGGACATTAAAGGTTTATAATTTTGGTCAGAATTGTAGCTCCAAGTTAAATATGCATTTCTAACAGCAAATAATAAGATCTTAGTAAATTTCTAAAATCATACGGTAACATCCATGTCTTTTTACATATCTCAACAATAATAGAACTATCAGTGCAGAAATATTCAAAAGCAGAGATATTACTTTGCCGACTAAGGTCCGTCTAGTCCAGGCCATGGTTTTTCCTGTGGTCATGTATGGATGCGAGAGTTGGACTGTGAAGAAGGCTGAGCGCCAAAGAATTGATGCTTTCGAACTGTGGTGTTGGAGAAGACTCTTGGGAGTCCCTTGGACTGCAAGGAGATCCACCCAGTCCATTCTGAAGGAGATCGGCCCTGGGATTTCTTTGGAAAGAATGATGCTAAAGCTGAAACTCCAGTACTTTGGTCACCTCATGCGAAGAGTTGACTCACTGGAAAAGACTCTGATGATGGGAGAGATTGGGGGCAGGAGGAGAAGGGGCCGACAGAGGATGAGATGGCTGGATGGCATCACGGACTCTATGGGCGTGAGTCTGAGTGAACTCTGGGAGTTGGTGATGGACAGAGAGGCCTGGCGTGCTGTGATTCATGGGGTCGCAAAGAGTCGGACACGACTGAGCGACTGAACTGAACTGAACTGAATAAACACAGTAATAAACACAGTCATTATATAAACACATAAATTAAGAAAAGAGTTGTTGAGTACTTATGTTCAAACAGTTATCTATCCACTTAGTCATGTTTATTACTTTGTTTTTTAATTTAAAATTTTGAAAACTTAGCTTAGTCCTAAGAATGAAGTACTTTCTGGCTATGATCACTTCAAATCATTACCAGAAAGTGAGTTGAGCAATATTTTCACTCTGTAATTTAAAACTCTGACTTTTCAATAAAATATCATCTAAAACACATATGCTATTGGATAGCGTACTCTTGAAAAATGTGCAAAATAAACAATCATTTATTTTCCTATTTGCTGTTTTAAAACAATTTTATTGGGTCGAGGGTGTAGGTTTCAGGATGCAATGTTGTTTGCCAAATTCTGTAATCCTTTTTTTTTTTTTTTTTAATGTCTCACAGGGTGTGGTGCCTTTAGAAAATTTTTTAAAAGTTGTAGTTCTTGGTGTATTTTTCCTTCACTTTTTCAAAAATAGTAAGAAAATCTAAACCCCACAGGGAAATTATGGTTCCTACTATTGACTCCTGGAATCCACTTTTCTAAAAATAAGATTATTCTATGTAGCCAATTTTTGTTTATTTCCTTGCCAGGAGTATTTATGTTCTTAACACTGTAGGTTCATTATTAGAAATGAAGTCTTGGTAAGTACTATCTTAATGCTTATTATTATTATTTTGCTTAGAATGGTGAAAATAATGTAGGAGGAACATCTAAAAGGAGGCATCTAAATTCAGCTATATCCCTTTTGTGGGGACCTGGTCATTGAAAAACCTCCGTAAATCCATTCCATTCTTGTTTTTCTTTTACTAATCCATGGTTATTGAGAAGCACTTAGTAAAATAAATATTTAAAATGATGTTTAATTAAAATAAGTCTTGACTCCATAAGACTGCAATTGTTCTTAGAAAAACAAATTCTCTGTAAATCTTAAGTAATTAATACTACAGAAAAAGACACTGTTGGAAAATATCTTTTTAAAAAGAGAGAGATGCCAGCAAAGAAATACTATTTTCAAAACATAACAGGGGATAGTGAGAACTGATGATCCGGATTTTGTCTTTTATTTGGCACAATGATGATAATTCAGTACAAATCGCATGGCTAAAAACTTGTTTCTAACTCCTAATCCCCCTCCCAAATAGAAACTATCTCCCTATTCTCACACACCAGTAAATACATTAAAGAAAATACTGACAGCGTACGTGTGTATAGAGGGGTGTGTGTGTGTGTAGGTCCGTGTTTGCTTAAAGTAAGAATTAGGGTAGGAATTAAAATATGATAGAATCTCCCTTTTATTTTCCCCTTTCTGTCCTTGGAACTGGGTGTTTGAAGGAGGAACCCTACGTTTTCCAGCAACCAGCAAGCTGGTTATTTTTATTTTTATTTAAAAGCAACTAGAGAAAAACACCCCCTAAAGTAAACCAAGGCCACCCCACCCCCCATCATCTGTGGATCAAGGCACCAAGTCCCATTTGGGTACCACTTGGCAGGGGGTTCTCTTTCATCCTTCTCCTCACCGCCCCTGCCGGCGGGATGTGACCGGGACTGCGGGTCTCGGGGTGCCAGCGAGGAGCCGCCCGCCCGCCCCAAGAGAGGAGGAGGCTCTGGCCTGGGAGCCGCCCCCTCTCGCCGCTGGAGAACAAACGGGATATTCAGCAGTGGCCTGTGGCTGCCAGAGCAACTCCTCAGGGGACATCCAGCGGAGAAGCAGACTGCACCGTAATCGCCTCTAGAAAAGCGCCCCGGCCCCGCCTGCCGCGCACACCCAGCTACCTGGGCTGCCCCGCGGCGGCGCGTGCGAGCGAGCGGGAGAAGCCGGGGTGCGGGGCGCGCCGGGGCGGGAGCCCGGGCGGGTGCGGAGCGCGCGGTGCTCCGGTGTGCGCGCCGGGGTGGGGCGAGCCGCGAGCGTCTTCACCAGCCATGAGGGGCGCGGGCGCCTGGGCCCCGCTCTGCCTGCTGCTGGTCGCCGCCGCCCAGCACTCGCGGCCCCAGCTCTCGGAGAGGTAACGCGACCCCCATCCGCACCCCTCCCCTCCTCCCTCCCTTCCCCTCGCCCGCTGCTTTGGTTTACCCAGTCCACTTTGGGGCGCCGGGGGACCCACGCGCCACCAGGACACTGGACGGCGCCCGTCGTCGGGGCTCCCTCCTGCGCCCCCAGTTTTGCCCGCTGGACAGCCCTGCAGCTGGCCAGCCACCACGTGGTAGGGGCTTAACCTGCCCTGGGTCTCCTCTGCCCGCAGCTTTATGTGGGTGCAAAGAAGCACTGGGGCCCAAATATGTGAACTTTGGTTTACTTCTGTTTTCTTCCCTGGAGACGCTTTGCCCAGAGGCTTAAGCCTACGGAAAAGCCCGAGTTGCCCGGCGCCCAGGAGCAGCTCTCGGAAAGTTAACTCTTCACCAACCTCTGAGCTGCTGATGGCTCCAGGACCTGGGCTGGGGGCTCGTCCTGTGGCCCACTTTGGCATCTCCTTTTCCACCTCCATCACCATCAACCTCCCTTTTCAGTGGAAGGCTGTGCCAGTGGCCAACAATTTTCCAAAACGGGGAGAATTAGGCATCTCTCTTAATCTAGGAAATTAAAACTTTTCCACATTAACTAATTACTTGTCTATCTTTAAAACCATGCACTTCACAGAGCCTAGCTCTCACCCTTTCTCTCTCACTCCCCCCAGTTAACATTTTCTGTTTACCATTTTCCAGTGACATCTTATCACTTGATAAGGACTTGATTGCATATGGATGGTGGATGGATGGATGGATAGATCGGTAGATTGATCTTGTTATTATAGTGTTACTATGGTGGAGATCATTGTAGCTGGACTGAATGTTTTATTAGGCATAATTTAAATATTCTAAGAGCTAATAAGTATTTCAAATTCCCTATATGATGCAGGCACTTAATAGTATTCATTTTATCCCTATTAATAAACTACATCTTTCTGAAATTGACAGTGAATTGCTAGGCTCTCTTTCAGATTTCTTTTCCTCTCTTATTTTCCCAGACCTGTTTTCACATGTGGCGGCATTCTTACCGGAGAGTCTGGATTTATTGGCAGCGAAGGTTTTCCTGGAGTGTACCCTCCCAATAGCAAATGTACCTGGAAAATCACAGTAAGCAGTTTTTAAAAGATTATTCTCCAAAAATGAATACTGAAAACTGGAAGAGCTGCTGCTTTTTTCCTCTGATGACAGAATTTGGGTTGGGGGTAAATGTCTGAAATAGTGAAATATTGGCTTTGCCTCAACTATTTGGGAGATTTTTAATAGAACTGGTGGTGTCCTGTGTTAACAATTAGAAAGGGCTCTAGATAATGCTTGGAGGGATAAATTCTTAAAGCAGATGTGTTTTCTGAAAACCCAGTTGGACTCAGCTGAATTTTATGGATTCAGAATGAAGGCTATTTTCAGGCAAAGGCCCCTTGTAAAGACTTTTAGGAGCTATTTATTGCTTGTGCCTTTCATAAATGTCTCCCAGTGGTGGATAGAAAATCAAAGGTAGTACTCACCTCTGACTACTTGATATCCATTGGAGGGCAGTTAGGCAAAAGAAAAAGAAAAAAAAAATCCTATTAATGTCTCTGACTTAAAACCACCCTAAAGGGACTTCCCTGGTGGTCTAGTGGCTAAGACTCTGAGCTTCCAATGCAGAGGGCAAGGGTTTGAACCGTGGAGGGGGATGTTCCACATGCTGCAACTAAAAGTTAGCATGTTGCAGCTAAAAAGGATCCCACAACACAAGATCCTGCATGCTGCAGCTAAGACCTAGCATAGACAAATAAATATTAAAAAATTAAATGATTATTCTCACAAATGCATTTGGGGGGAAGGATATTTTTAAAAAACCACCACTAAAGGCAGTCTAAAAATAGAGAATAATAATAACTTAGTGGGGAAAAGGGCTTCCTTTGTAGCTCAGCTGGTAAAGAATCTGCCTGCAATGTGGGAAACCAGGGTTCGATCCCAGGGTTGGGAAGATTCCCTGGAGAAGAGAACGGCTACCCACTCCAATATTCTGGCATGAAGAATTCCATAGTCCATGGGGTCGAAAAAAGTCAGACAGGACTGAGCAACTTTTACTTTCACTTTCAGGGGGGAAAATGCCTAAATATCAAACAAAAACTAACAGAATGCCCAGGCTGATTAGTAACAGCATAGATTGTTAAGTCAAGATAAGAAGTCAGATTTAGAGACAGCTAGCTTAAAAAAAATAAGTCTAGATTTAGTCAACTAGACTAAGTCATCTTTCCAGTCAGCACAGTAGTGACTGTTATCTTTGGTATTTTTTCATTTTAGGGAAGTTGTTTAATAATTGAACACATTAGTTCACTGAAAGCTTCAATGTCAGCCATGAATTATGATTTTTTAAAGTAGATACCTCTTGTTGAGCGCTTACTGTGTGCCAGAAGTTAACAGGCATAATTTTACCAAATCTTTGAAATCACTGTGAGAAAGTACTATTATTCCCATATTATAGATGAGGAAACTGAGGCCCAGAGCAGCGGTATAAATGTTCATGCTCAGTTGCTTCAGTTGTGTCTGACTCAACTGTAGCCCTGCCAGGCTCCTCTGTCCATGGGGATTCTCTGGCAAGAATACTGGAGTGGATTGCCATGCCCTCCTCCAGGGGATCTTCCTGACCAAGTGATGAAACTCGGGTCTCTTGCATTGCAGGTAGATTCTTTACTGCTGAGCCACCAGGGAAGCCCCTCGAAATATTGATATTAGCATAAATGTAAAATAAGGCTCTGAAACAAACATGTAACTTGGTTTTCACATTATAGTTGTGTTTCAGTTGTAAGTAAATGGCTATGAATTAAAAATGATCCAAGGAAATTAGGGACTGAGCGGCATCTTGTGCCTGACAAGTAGACTCCATGGTTAGCCCAGTGTTTTGGGTGATAGGGGCATTGTTAGTGTTGGCAGGACAGAGGAGCGTGTCCAGTGAAAGTTCTCCTTGACAAACTAGAGTGCTCTAGAGAGCCCTGCCTACCCCATTCTTATGTATGGGGGAGGGAAGTATTAATGAGTGTTGCATATGGATACAATGCAAAGGTGAGGTAGGTGGGCCCACATTTCTTTACTCATAAGCTGTGTGATGGATTTATCTTCTTTAAACCTCAGGATTGTTGTCAAGACAACATGAGATGGTACATATAAAGCTCTTGGGCTGAGTGCCTGAGATATAATAAATGCTCAGTAAATATTAGCCAACACTGTTACCCTTTGCTGCTGGTATTGACTCATCTTTCCTTCTGACCCACAGGCAATGTGGCAGATCACTGCCACCCACTTAGTATATTGGCTTAGCTGGGCTTGGCATCAGCTTAAGCAGCTCATCTTTGATGGAACAATCAATGTTGTCATGTACCTTCAGGAAATTTTTATACTTTGGTTCTCCTATACTTTTGTTGGGGAGATTCTGTGTGAGTTAGGACTAAGTCAGCTCCCACTTAAAGGGATCCAGACAGTAGCTCAACCAGAAGCTTGGGTTTCCCTGGTGGCTCAGTGGTAAAGAATCCGCCTGTCAATGCAGGAGACGCAGGTTCGATCCTTGGGTTGGGAAGATCCCCCAGAGAAGGGAATGGCAACTCACGCCAGTATTCTTGTCTGGGAAATCCCGTGGACAGAAGAGCCTGGCGTGCTACAGTCCATGGGGTTGCGAAGAGTCAGACACAACTTAGCAACTAGAGCAACAACAAAACCAGAAGCTTGGTTCTCTCTTATGTGAACAAGCCAGAATTGATGTGGCTGCTTCAAATCATTAGCAACTCAGTATCCACTCAGATGTGTGCTCAGGTTCCAGCCATCAGGTAGGTACATGGTCTAGCCAGCAAAAAGGAAGAGAAGAAGGGCACAGATCCTCCCTTCAAGGACATTGTGCAGAATTACACACACCCCACTGTTCACATCACATTTGCCAGTTATTAATTACATGGCCCCTACTAGCTGCAAGGAAGCCCTGAAATGAAGGCTTCTTGTCAGGAGTCTGTGTGCTCTGCTGAAATCCAGAAGTCTTCTTTTGAATAAACGTCTTCTATCAACTGTGGAAAGAAGGGAAAACAAGCAGACGACAGGCAGTCTCTGTGACATATTTATTTGTGGTTTGCCTAGGCTGCCTGAACTAATGTTCAAAAGTTGAGTAACAAATGCCAGCCTTTTTAGAAAAAAATATATTTTTAGAAAGCATAGGTAATGTACAAGAAAGGACGGCACAATTTGTTTTTCTAGTGAAAAGCTTTATAGTTTTCACTCTTAGCTGGTTGATTCTATTTCAAGTGGCTGCCACTTGTATGTTTGCATGTGAGTTGCACCAAGAGCTTCCAGAGGAGCCCAGCACATTCTTCTGGTTATAATTGTATCCTCAGCAGAGTGTTCACAAAGGCCGTGGATGCTCTGAAGTTTATAGTTTGATGGTATCTTCTTTTCTTCATATTTCACAAGGAAAAGAACTACATCATTGGTAAAAATCTTTACAGTTATTCCTCATGGTCCTCTGATGTGTCAGAGTAGCTAGAAGGAGTTCCCTAGCTTCTGTGTCAGAGAAGGCGATGGCACTCCACTCCAGTACTCTTGCCTGGAAAATTCCATGGATGGAGGAGCCTGGTAGGCTGCAGTCCATGGGGTTGCAGAGTGACTTCACTTTCACTTTTCACCTTCATGCATTGAAGAAGGAAATGGCAACCCACTCCAGTGTTCTTGCCTGGAGAATCCCAGGGACGGGGGAACCTGATGGGCTGCCGTTTATGGGGTCACACAGAGTCGGACACGACTGAAGCGACTTAGCAGCTTCTGCGTATCCCTGGGTTGATAAAAGAAGGAGAATGGTGGTTGGGCTATAGTTTGTAGAAGCTTGTAGCCCTAAGGTCTATTATTCATTCAACAAATGTATGTTGGGTCTTGGATACCACTGGAGTGATGGTGAACAAGCTCCTTGCCGTCATGAAGCTAGCATCCTAGTTTGGAGAAATGAGGCAATTAATGTTTAAACAAACAAGTAAATAAGAAAATAAGTAAATATTTCTTATTTAAATAAGTAAGTAGTGATGAATGAATTATAAAAATAAGTGGATACTACTTCACACCCATTTGGATGGCTACTATAAAAAATAGAAAATAACAAGTGTTGATAAAGAAGTGGAGACATTGGAACCCTTGTGCATTGCTGGTAGGAATGTAAAATTATGCAGCTGCTGTGGAAAACAATGGGACACTTTCTCAAGAAATTAAGCATAGCATTATCATATTACCCAGAAATTCCACATCAGGGTGTATACCGAAAAGAAGTGAAAGCTGGAATTTGAACAGATATTTATATGCCCATGTTCTTGGCCACGTTATTCACAATAGCCAAAAGGTAGAAGCAATGCAGGTATCTATCTACAGATGAATGGACAAACAAAATGTGGTATAGAGAGGAATATTATTCAGCTTTAACTATTAAAGAAATTCTGACACGTGCTATAACATGGATAAACCTCAAAGACATTATGCTAAGTGAAATAAGCCAGTCACAAAAGGACAAATATTGTATGATTCTTTTAACATAGGGGCACCAAGAGTAGCCAGAATCAGAGAAAGGAGGTAGAATGGTAGTCTCCTCAGGCTGGGGAGTAGAGGAAAGGAGTTAGTATTTAATGGATATAGCGGCTCAGTTGGGAGGGATGAGAAGGTTCTGGAGATGGATGTTGGTGATGGGTGCACCACAGTGTGAGTGTACTTAATGCTCCTGACCTATACACTTACAACAATGGCGAAAGCGGGTGCATTTTATGTTATGTATATTTTACCAAGATAAAAAATATTTTCAAAATAAAATAAGGGAATTTCCTCGTGGCTCAGTGGTTAGGATGCTATACTTCCATTGCCGAGGGTGCAGGTTCAGTCCTTGGTCAGGGAAATAAGATTCTGCAAGCTGCATGGCACAGTTAAAAAGTAATAATAATAAATAAAACGAAGCAGTGGAGTATTAGATAATAATTGTATAACTCACTTACGTTAAATATTCAGAAAAGGCAAATCCGTAGAGACAGAGTATTATCGATTAGTGCTTGCCTGTGGGAGGGGACAGGTAGGTTTGGGGATTAACAGTTAATGGTCACGAGGGATCTCAAGAAGGTGGAAATAGTCTAAAATTGACCTATGGTGGTAGTTGTACAACTTGGTATTTTCACTAAAAGTGCACTTAAAATGGGTGAGTTTTATAATATGTTAATATTCCTCAAGAAATTTGTGAAACAACTAAACAGACATAACCTAGTGGTGGAGTAGCAGGAGCAATGAATGAGGTGATCAGGAAAGGCCACTCTGAGGAGCTGACATTTGAAGTGAGGCCCGAGTGATAAGGAGCCAGCCATGTGAAGGTCTGGGGAAGAGCATTTTAGGCAGAGGGACCAGCAAGCATTGGTACAAAGGCCCTGAGATTCAAAGAAGCTTGATTTGTCTGAAGAACAGCCAGGAGATCAGTGTGGCTGGGAAAAGAATGAGCAAAGGGGATGAAGAAGTCAAGAAGGTGAGCAGGGCCTTACAGGCCATGGTGAAGAGGTTGAATTTTTTGAGTAGGAAGCTACCGGAGAATCTTGCAGAGGAGTGAGATGATCTGATTTTTTTTTTAAGATTTTTTTTTTTTTGATGTGGACCATTTTAAAAGTCTTTATTGAATTTGTTATAATATTGTTTCAGTTTTATGTTTTGGTTTTTTATCCTCCAGGCATGTGGGATTTCAGCTCCCTAACCAGGGACTGAACTCGCACACCTAAATTGGAAGGCAAAATCTTAACCCCTGGACTGTCAGGGAAGTCCAGAGATGATTTAATTTGAAAAGATGATTCTGGCTGCTGTGTGGAAAATGAGTTGTAGGGAGCTGAGAGTAGAACCCAGGAGACCAATCAGGAAGCTCTGTGGTCTCTGGGAGAGAGAAGGTGGTAGAATGGACAAGGGTGGTTACCAAGGAGATGAAGATATATGGAGCCTTCTGCCTAATGCTGTTGTCTTAGAGGTTCTGAATGCAGCGAGGGTGGAGTGGTACCAGCCAAGAGGCCATATGCTCCAGGCTTTCACTGGACCCTTCCTTGTCACCTGCTCCAGACAGGACTGTGTTCTGGTATAGCCTCAATCAAGGCAGTCTATTAATAGCTTTCTGAAAGCCAGTGGATCCAGTTTACCTTCCCGCTCCTGCAGTCAGTAAATCCCACTAGTGATTCAATATGGAGACCCCTCAAGATGGAAGAGTCTCAGAGTAGCCCTCAAACTCAAGTTCCCATAGCTAGAAATATCCCGCCTCTCACCCCTCATCTGCCTCCCAGTTCATTCTTCTAGACTGAAGATGTGTCCCAGTGAGGTGGCTTTCGCCATCAAATCCTTGTCATCAAACTGTGTCTTATCAGTGGGGGGTTGGGGAAAATCTGATGTTAATGTCTGTATACTTTGAGAAAGGTGAAGGCTAGTTAGTGGTCACAAGCAAACTTTCTGGTCACTTGTATTGGACTTTCTGATATGGAAGTTCAATTTGCAGAGTGGAAATTTAGATTTGTCTTTAAATTATAGTATTTAAAAGAATTCATTGCTATTCTGTGGACAGCTGTACTGTCTAAATGCACAATCAACATTGGCTATTTAAGTTTAAACTTAATTAAATTTAAGTTACAAATTTTAAATCCAGTTCCTTGGAACTTCTCTGGTGATCCAGTGGCTAAGACTCTGCACTCCCAATGCAGGGGATCCAGGTTCGATACCTGGTCAGGGAACTAGGTCCCAGATGCCACAACTAAAGATCCTGCATGCCACAACTAAGACCCAGCATGGCTAAATAAAACTTTTAAAAAATCCAGTTCCTCAGTCATATTTCAAATGCTCAGTCGCCACATGTAGATGGCAGTCACCGTATTAGACAGTATTTAATATGAATATGTCCATCATCACAAAAAGTTCTTTTGGACAGTGCTGTTGCAGATAATGTTCAAGGTTGTTGTTTTTTAGTTGGAATGTAGTTCCTTTACAACATTGTGTTCGTCTCTGCTGTATAGCAAGTGAATTAGCTATATCCCCACCCTCTTAGACCGCCCTTCCAGCTGCCCCGCACCGACTTCTCACCCCTTTAGGTCATCACAGAGTGCCCAGCTACGCTCCCTGTTCTGCACAGCAGCTTCCTGCTAGATCCCTGTGTTACACATGGTAGTGTATACATGTCAGTGCTGCTCTCTCAGTTTTTCCCACTGTCTCCCTCCCTTGCTGTGTCCACATGTCCATTGTCTAAGTGTGCATCTGCATTCTTGCCTGGCAGACAGGTTCATCCGTACTGTTTTTCTAGATTTCATATATATGCAGTATGACCCTCATAACTCAAAAAGACATATGTGCTCTAATGTTCATTGCAGCACTATTTACAATATCCAGGACATGGAAGCAACCTAGATGTCCGTTGATGAGTGGATAAAGAAGATGTAGTGTGTGTGTGTGTGTGTGTGTGTGTGTGTGTGTGTGTGTACACTCTGGAATATTACTCAGCCTTAAAAAGGAAAGAAATTGAGTCGTAGTGTTGTGGATGAACCTAGAGCCTGGCGTATAGAGTGAAGTTAGTATTCAGTTCAGTTCACTCACTCAATCGTGTCCAACTCTTTGTGACCCCATGAACTGCAGCACGTCAGGCCTCCTTCTCCATCACCAACCCCCAGAATCCACCCAAACCTATGTCCATTGAGTCGGTGATGCCATCCAACCATCTCATCCTCTGTCGTCTACTTCTCCCTCTGCCCTCAATCTTTCCCAGCATCAGGGTCTTTTCAAATGAGTCAGCTCTTCACATCAGGTGGCCAAAGGATTGGAGTTTCAGCTTCAACATCAGTCCTTCCATTGAATCCTCAGGACTGATTTCCTTTAGGATGGACTGGTTGAATCTCCTTGCAGTCCAAGGGATTCTCAAGAGTCTTCTCCAACACCACAGTTCAAAAGCATCAATTCTTTGGCACTCAGCTTTCGTTATAGTCCAACTCTCACATCCACATGTGACCACTGGAAAAACCATAGCCTTGACTAGATGGACATTTGTTGACAAAGTAATGTCTCTGCTTTTTAATTTGCTGTCTAGGTTGGTCATAACTTTCCATCCAGGGAGTAAGGGTCTTTTAATTTCATGGCTGCAATCACCATCTGCAGTAATTTTGGCGCCCAGAAAAATAAGTCAGCCACTGTTTCCACTGTTTCCCCATCTATTTGCCATGAAGTGATGAGACCAGATGCCATGATCTTCATTTTCTGAATGTTGAGCTTTAAGCCAACTTTTTCACTCTCCTCTTTCACTTTCATCAAGAGGCTCTTTACTTTCTGCCATAAGGGTGGTGTCATCTGCATATCTGAGGTTATTGATATTTCTCCTGCCAATCTTGATTCCAGCTTATGCTTCACCCAGCCCAAGCGTTTCTCATGATGTACTCTGCACATAAGTTAAATAAGCAGGGTGACAATTTACAGCCTTGACGTACTTCTTTTCCTATTTGGAACCAGTCTGCTGTTCTAGTTCTAACTGTTGCTTCCTGACCTGCATACAGGTTTCTCAAGAGACAGGTCAGATGGTCTTGTATGCCCTTCTCTTGAAGAATTTTCCACAGTTTATTGCAATCCACACAGTCAAAGGCTTTGGCATAGTCAATAAAGCAGAAATAGATGTTTTTCTGGAACTCTCTTGCTTTTTCCATGATCCAGCGGATGTTGGCAATTTGATCTCTGGTTCCTCTGCCTTTTCTAAAACCAGCTTGAACATCTGGAAGTTCACAGTTCATGTATTGCTGAAGCCTGGCTTGGAGAATTTTAAGCATCACTTTACTAGTGTGTGAGATGAGTTGATATTAGGTTTTACTAATTAATTTTGCTGAGTGAGTTCTAAAAAATGTTCAAATCAGTTTTCCTGAGTGTGTTCTAAAAAAAGAGATCAAATCAGAGAATTTGAGGATTAAGAAATTTTAAAATATTTTTTTATCAGTGATGGGGTTAAGGTTTTCTGCTGGGGTCCAGCCCCCGCAGGATCCAGGGAAACCCAAAGGAGAAACAGCATTGGCGATTGTGATTGATTTAGAGAAAGAGAGAGATAAGGAAAGAATGTTGAAGATAGGAAAATAGAGGAGAGAAGAAAGGAGGCTGGTGTTCCTTGGTTTATACAGAAAATCAATGAAGTCTGAAGACAAGAGACTTGCACCATCTACGTGAGGCCACAGGTGCCCTCCCGGTCTCCTGTGGGAGTGAAGACGCAGGACGCCTTCCCATTCAGGTCTTCGAAACCCAGGCAAATAAGTAGACACGGCAGACTTTTGTACTCCAGATGGGAACCAGCCAGAAAGAGAGAGTAAGAGGAGAAAATGATTGACACAGGGAGATCAAACTGCTTCAATGAGTGAGATTCAAAAGCTTTATTTTTCAAAAGGTGCTTATATGCTTTTTTTGTACATAGAGGGAAATGAAAGATGCAAGGTCATACAGAGTCAGCCCAACATTCCAGCAGTTTTGCCCTTATCAAAACCAGGATTTTTTTGCATACCTTTTCCACAAAGGATGTTGTGTACAGTATCTTCTGGCCTTGGAGGCCTATGAACATTTTATGACCCTCTTTTGATAAAGGCTGCTCAGCCAGAAAACTTATTTTCCCTGAAAGTGTTTTTTCTTTATATTTCTAATCTATGTCAGCTTCAGAAAATGCCAGAGTTACGTTTTTCACAGAGCAAAGGTGCAGTGAGTTACAAGGAAGAACCAATTAGCTCAAACGTCTGATATGGTTAAATTCAAGGCTACACTTGTTTTCTTTACATTCTCACTATGTTAACTAATGCATTCCCAGGCGCACAGTGGATAAGAGATATGGGAATTTAGCAACAAGCATTGGCCCAATAATGAAATCCTACCTCAACACTATTCTAATAACTTTTAACTCTTTGAAAGGCTCTATGTTTTTAGGCTTTCTGTGCCTCTTACAGTTGGGAGGCTGTAAATAATCATATGCATAGCTGCAAGAGTCTGGATATACCTGCCAAGCAAACTAGAATGCTAACAGATGGGATTTGAATTGAAATATTCCTCTCATGTCCAGGAGACTTATTACCTATAGCCCTAAGTTGATTTTCTCCAGAGAAAGGTGGTCAGGGTTATCCCCCTGTTAATGTCAGAGGAGTTGGTGAAAGTCATGAAACAGTAGAACAGACAGATTTTGGTTTGGGGGTAGATGCTCGAGAAAGTCTAGGGAGCCCCTTGAGTTCTGAAGCCTTGCTTAACAGCTCTCTTCCACATGACCTTGTCATGGGTGGGATCTCCCGTGGTGGCTCCCAGCAGTTTTCCTAGTTTCCTTTATGAATTGATGTTCACTCCTGTGACCTAAGGAGTGTCTGCATAAAATACTAAGCCTGCATACATAGGGGTGGTCAGGAGTTAAGTGTGATTTGACAGCTGAAAGATGTCTAATTTTTAGAAAATGGTGGCTGGTCTTCTAAACAGGCTGGAAGGACATGATTGGGTTGAGCCAAAAGTCATCCAAAGTAATTGAAGGATAAGAACTGTTAGTAGTAACTGCATCTGTATCAAGCCTGGCAACACGAAGTGAAGCTCCACTTATTGACATATCACCACCTGGACCTCTCTATTACAGTGGTCCTTGTGCTGGGCACATATGCCCAGAGGGGCAGGACTGTGCTGGAGAATGTCCTGCCGGAGATCTCCCCGCCCCCGCCCAAAAGTCAGGAAGAGTGGACCATTGTCAACAAGAGCACAGCCAGTGGGATACGGCTTACTGCTACATTGGCAAGGCACATTTACAAAGAGCCCCCTAAGCATGGTTCTAGGTGCTGGAGACACACAGATGAATACGTGGGATACGTGAGCATGGCGGGCTGGGCAGCCTGGGATGACGTGTTTCCCAGGCTCTGAGTGGGAAGGGAGGTAAAGCCCAACAGGCACCTTGACTTCTTGATCCCAGAGACACAAAGATCACCATTCTATTAGTGGTTTCCTGATAAATTCGTTGCTAACTTGGCACATCAGCAATTCTTCTGAACCGTGATAGTCTCATCTGTAACTTGTTCATTTTTCAATCTCATAGTAGAACTAGAAATTCATAGTGATGATTTGAAACAATTTTTTCAAATAAGAAGAGCATACATAGCAAAAGAACACCTTGAGAAAGCAGTTCTGTTCAGTCTGACTTGGGCTACACGTGGCATGGACAGCTAAGTGGAACCAGCTGAACCTTTGTTTATAGCCGCTATGCAAAGTAGAGGAAACTTGAAGCCTAGAACCTTCTGGCAGCTCTCCTCTGCTAGGTATGTAGAAATCTTTATTTTAAATTGGTTCCTGACGTTAAAACTAAATATTGCCTCTGAATTGCTGTTATTATCTAAAGAAATAGCAGTTGACATGCAGATGTCAGTGAAAATTATTCTGTCCTTACATTTAAAAGTGGACATCATTAATAGAAACAGTTTTTAAACATGATATAATTCATGTATGTGGCCCTATTGTTATAAATCATCATTGAAATTGCAAGGCATTTGTTTATGATTTATGTCTCTTCTTTATTTCCAATTTTTTAAAAGGCACTGAAATTAGAGAGCAGATTATTGAAGGTTTCAGTTATTATTTTTGGCAGAAATCTGGCTTGGGAGAAAAACCAGCTAACATTTGAGCAGTTTAAAATTTGGTACTGGAGGTTCCTTTAACTCTGAAGTAAGTAATGTGGGCCAATCAGAAAGACACAGACCTATGCCAGAAATGGGAAGAGAATTACAGCAATGAATAGAGTCAGTCCTATTTAAGCTGAAAGTATGTGGCAAAATTTTCCTTGTTTAGCTAATTCACACAGAAGAAAAAAGGCATCAATTGTCATATGTAGATCTTCAGATTCCCCAAGTAATATACGTACTGTCACTTTGATAACTACCTTTTTTCTTCTGTTCAATAGCAATTAGATATACTAGTTATTATGTAGGTCACAGATCTAAAATAATAACATGTAGTTATTTCATCTGCATCCTATTCCGTGATGTCAGTGGATACATATTATTATGTCCATTTCACAAATGGTGAAACTGAGGTCTAAAGCATCTGTATCTTTACAAATTATCCTTGAAAATGGCATGAAAAGACTAGCACAATTCTAACTTGGCGATACAAATGCACTCTTATGCCCTTCTGTAATAAATAAACAAACATTCATTCAATGGTTGTTGAGCATCTACTGTGTACTGAGCATTGGGTGGGGTCCTGGGAGTTAAAAGGGAAGATCTTGTTTCTGTCCTTAGGGAGTTTATAATCTGGTAGGGAGTAGTTAGGGTTCCCTGGTGGCTCAGTGGTAGAGAATCCACCTGCCAGTGCGGGAGACCTGGGTTCAATCCCTGGGTTGGGAAGATCTGGAGAAGGAAATGGCAACCCACTCCACTATTCTTGCCTGGGAAATCCCATGGACAGAGGAGCCTGGTGAGCTGCAGTCCATGGAATTGCCAAAGAGCCAAACACGACTTAGCAACTAAACAAAAACAAGGAGGAGTTAGATAGGAAAATCAAGGACTTCCCTGATGGTCCACTGGTCCACTTGCCAATGCAGGGGACACCAGTTCAGTCCTTGATCCGGGAAGATCCCACATGCTGCGGGGCAACCAAGTCCATGCACCACAACAACTGAGCCCAGGCCCTAGAGCCTGCGAACTGCAATGACTGAGGCCCATGAGCCCTAGAACCGGTGCTTCACGACAAGAGGTCACCACAATGAGTAGCCCCTGCTTGCTGCAACTAGAGAAAGCCTTCGTGCAGCAACGAAGACCCAGTGCAGCCAAAAATAAAGGTATAACATTTTTTAAAAATAAACACCTTAAAAATAGAAAATCAATAGCAATTCTGTTGTGTAAATAATTATGCTGCTCACTGTAAGCATAGTTTTAAGTATTGATAATGTAGAATAAGGCTTATGAGATTTTAAAAATTATTGAAGGTTTTAGCTGATTTAAAGGAAATAGTTCTTACCTTATGCAAAGAGTAAAAGACGCCTTGACTCATTTTACCTCTATGCTGCTCTGAGACTTGAGAAATTGTTATATGCCCTTTGCTTGATAGCACAGGGCTATTTTATAACACATGCCTTGATATTTCTAAGTATGCCTAACAAACAATGATATATAGGCATTCCCGTACCATGGGGGGATTTTGTTATTAATGTGTGTGAAATTCATCATACAGAATACATCCTCCAAAAGCCTGATTAAATTTAAATGGCATTCACATTTAGTGTAAAGAAATGATAAACTGAAAATTTGATTGGGATGTGCATCCTCCCAATAACCTTCATATGGCTTCATGGAAATAAAGCAGGAGTTCGACATGGAATTTCATGAAAATTGATACATATAGTGATTATTTATTAAGATTAGCACTAGGTATATAATTTGAGAAAACAAATAGGGAATTTAGACAGGAACTCAACATTTAAGTCCCTTAATTATACTGAAGGCTATAGCAAGGAGTTCTAAAATTACTGTAATTATTATTTGCCTGGCATAACCACAGCAGGACAGATAGGGGAATGGAATTTTGGCCTTCAACAAATATTTCCTGGCTTTAAACTACATGTAGGATTTAGAGTTAAATAGAGATTTAAATTCCAGTCTTAACTGCGGGGTTTGTCTTAATGTACATATACATTGGTTGGACTAGGCTTCATTATTTCAGCTGCCTGAGGAGTAATTTAACCTAGTGCTTGACTTAATATTATTTATATCAAATTCCTTAGTAAAGATGAGTACAGTTAACAGAAATGTCTCATATCCAAACTTGATTATATGAACAAGAGTGCCATAGCTGCTTGTTGTTTGTTTCTTAATTAGGAGAGTGTCATTCAGAAACTTTGTGATTCTTACAACCCTTATATGTGTGTGTGTGTGTATGTGTGTGTGCCCGTGCGCGTGCTCAGTTGCTCAGTTGTGTCTGACTCAGTCGTATCTTAGACTGTAACCTGCCAGGCTCCTCTGTCCATAAGGTTTCTCAGGGAAGAATACTGGAATGGGTTGCCATGGCCTTCTCCAGGGGCTCTTCCCAACCCAGGGATTGAACTTGCATCTCCTGCATTTCAGACGAATTCTTTACCCACTGAGCCATTGGGGAAGCCCCCTTATGACCTTTAAATTGTCCCAGTGAGGTTTCAGTTGATAAAACACTGGAAGAATTAAAATGTTTTCCTTGCTGCCTTCCATCCTTGTGAGAAGGAGGGAGGAATATAGATCCTAAATAAATAAGCCAAGTAGATGACATTTTCCCACTGAGGCCTCAGTCCAATTTTTCTGAATTTGTTTATTTTGCTGTTTGCTTTTAAGGGCTTCTGTTGCTTGCTTTTGTTTTGTTTTTCTTTGCTGTCTCACATGGAAATCGAATATGTTTTTGTTGATTGACAACATGATGTTTTATTAATGTGCTTATTTGTACTGCCTGTATTTTTAGTGCTTGGTGAAGGCAGATATCTTAGAAAGGGCTTAATGAACAGAGAAGGAAATGAAAGACCATGAAAGTGAACTCCTCTTTGGGTATTTTTTTTCTAAAAAACATTCTCTTTAATAATATATTAATGACAAAAAGTCATTTTTCTGAAATATTGCTAGAATAGAGCACAAATATAGCAATCTAAAACTCTCTATTAAAAAGCTGTCTAATGAGAAAGCATTTAACAGAGGTAAAACACCCAGAAGTGAATTTAAATATTTTATTATTAAAAAGACTGGTGGAGTTACTTTCCCAGAGTTCCCTTTCTCAGAGTTCAATTTATGCTGTGGAATTACAGGCAAATTTGAATTGTTCCAAGAATTTTGTGGATTCCTTGCAATTGGAATGGGTTGCCATGGAGTGGTATTTCTCCTACAGTGGGTTGCCTTGTCCTCTTCCAAGGGATCTTCCTGACCCAGGGACCGAACCTGAGTCTCCTGCATTGCAGGCGGGCGGATTCTTTACTGACTAAGCCACCAGGGAAGCCCTGGAACTTACACACCCACCCCTGATAATTTAGCAACTTTATCAACAGCGGCAATGGCACTTTGGGGGTACTCTTGAATTTCTTACTCTAGGAACTTGGGAGAATAGAAAGGTTTTCTTCATTTACATTATTTCTTAGATGATAAGAGTCAATGTAGCAGGTCTCTGCAAAACCAGTATGCTGCTGCTGCTGCTAAGTCGCTTCAGTCGTGTCTGACTCTGTGCGACTGCATAGACGGCAGCCCACCAGGCTCCCCCGACCCTGGGATTCTCCAGGCAAGAACACTGAAGTGGGTTGCCATTTCCTTCTCCAATGCAAGAAAGTGAAAAGTGAAAGTGAAGTTGCTCAGTTGTGTCTGACTCTTCGGGACCCCATGGACTGCAGCCTACCAGGCTCCTCCATCCATGGGATTTTCCAGGCAAGAGTACTGGAGTGGGGTGCCATTGCCTTCTGTGGGAAAACCAGTATAAATATCTGAAAATAAACGGGACACCCATAGAAACGTGGGGAGTTGCAGTTAAAGCAGGACAAGTCCTGCCCCTAAGTGTCACCTCTCCCTCACCACCTCTCCAACACACTGCTGAGCTTGACAAATAATAAAATAGTGTTTGCCAAAGTGTGGAGGGAGGGGGAGACCTTTTAGTCATAGACGGACTGTTCCGTAGACCAGGCTGAGAAGCAGCACGGGGAAGCCAATGGAGATTGGATTGCTGTTTACTGCTCCCAGAAAAGAGTTGATATTGTTACTGACTAGGGTTCTCGGCCCGTGACTAATAAGAGGCCAGACAAGAAATTCAGGCAAGGCTTCACTGGGGCCCCTGCAGCAGCAGAGGGGAGTGAAAACAAGTAACACACTCCCTTGCTCATTCCCTGAGGAGGGGCGAGCTGGTTCCTCATGTGGGGTGAGAGTAGGGGTGTGTCCTGGGGTTGGGTCAGGGGGTGGCTGAGGTGGCTGGCCCACGCCTGAGGTGGTGTTGAGTGCAGGGGTCATTCACAGTACCCTGTTTTTGCTCCTGGCTCTTAGAAGTGGCAGTTGCGTATTTGGTCTCTGTATCTTCTTATCCAGAATTTGCTCCAACTGTACATGCGCACAGCTCAACTGCACATGCGCACAGCTCGTTATTTTTAGTCCCTTAAAATTTCTTTGTATTTTGTTGATGGAGGTGATGTTTTTCCAGGTACAGGCACTGCAGCAAAAGGTCTGAAGTCTTGGCCTGTCTCAGTGGGGGTCTGATGGAGGTCTGATCCAGACTTCCTAAAAGCCTGGGCTATGACTGATCTTCTGTGAATAAATCATACTTCATGACAATTTAAAGTACCCACCAGAGATCAGGTGCTGGGTTGGGCACAGAGACTGTAATGATTGGAAAACCATGTCCCAGAACAGAGCTTGGGTTAATAAGGAAGAGTCAGTAGTCTGGGAGATGTCCGGGAAATGAATCACGGTAGCACATTGTGACAGGGTTCATGGTGGAACTTTTTGAGTATGGCATTATCCAGTAACTAGAAGGGCATTGGCAAGTCATACTGAAATATCGTTCAGCCATTTGCAAGGAATGTGATGCAGTTTCCAGAACTTTCCGAAGTTGGTTATCATGGCCAGACCTGCCTCATAAGGGTGGTGTGAGGATTGAAGGAGGTAGTAGATGAAAGGCCCTTGGCACAGCGCTTGATGTAAGAAAGTACTCAATAAATGTGTTTTTTTTCAACCTCTCTTCCAGGGTTGTATTAAGGCATAAAAGTGTGGTGTTTGTGTAGAATTTGTCTGCAAGCCAGTGCATTTCAAACTGGATGGTAATCCCTTTGGGGCATGGCTAGCTCCCACTGGAAATATCCATTTCTACTTACTATGTCCTTTCTTCACTTAAAATATGGTCTTTCATAAGACTTTGTCAACAGAAGCGCTTCCAAACCTTCCCTGGTTCTCCTCAAGCCATGGGCCCTCAACCAACCACGCCCATCCCACACCACCTGAGAATGCCCTTTAACTTTTTTTTTAAAATTAATTTATTTTTAATTGAAGGATAATTGCTTTACCGAATTTTGTTGTTTTTTGTCACACCTCAGCATGAATCCTCCATCAGTTCAGTTCAGTTCAGTTCAGTCGCTCAGTCGTGTCCGACTCTTTGCAACCCCATGAATCACAGCACGCTAGGCCTCGCTGTCCATCACCAACTCCTGGAGTTCACTCAGACTCACATCCATCGAGTCAGTGATGCCATCCAGCTATCTCATCCTCTGTCGTCCCCTTCTGCCCCCAATCCCTCGCAGCATCAAAGTCTTTTCCAGTGAGTCAACTCTTTGCATGAGGTGACTCCATAGATATACATATATCCCCTCCCTCTTGAACCTTCCTCCCATCTCCCTCCCCATTCCACGCCTCTAGGTTGATACATAGGCGCTATTTGAGTTTCCTGAGCCATAGAGCAAATTCCCATTGGCTATCTATTTTACATATGGTAATGTAGGTTTCCATGTTACTGTTTCCATACATCTCACTCTCTCCACCCCTCTCCCCAATGTCCATAAGTCTGTTTTCTATGTCTGATTCTCCATTGCTGCCCTGCAAATAAATTCATCAGTACCATCTTTCTAGATTCCATATATATGCGTTGAGTAAATGAGTGAAGTCACTCAGTCGTGTCTGACTCTTTGCGACCCCATAGACTGTAGCCTACCAGGCTCCTCCGTCCATGGGATTTTCCAGGCAAGAGTACTGGAGTGGGTTGCCATTTCCTTCTCCAGGGGATCTTCCCGACCCAGGAATCGAACCTGGGTCTCCCGCATTGTAGGCAGACGCTTTACTGACTGAGCCACGAGGAAAGCTTACTTATCTTTCTCTTTCTGACTTACTTCACTCTATATAGTAGGCTCCAGGGTCTTCCACCTCATTAGAACTGACTCAAATGTGTCCCTTTTATGGCTGAGTAATATTCCATTGGTTATGTGTACCAAAACTTCTTTATCCGTCTGTCAGTGGACATCTAGGTTGCTTCCATGTTCTAGCTATTGTAAATAGTGCTGCAATGAACATTGGGGTACATGTGTCTTTTTCAATTTTGGTTTCCTCAGGGTACATGCCTGGGAGTGGGATTTCTGGGTCATATGGTGGTTTTATTCCTAGTTTTTAAAGGAATCTCCATACCGTCTTCCGTATGAAAATGCCCTTTAACTTTTAAAACTAAGATGTTAGAGCCAGAGAAGTAATTGCCAGCTAAAAATTAGAAATAATTTTCTGTCTTTAGAGATGGAGATTTTAATTCACTTTTGGAACCTCAAATCATCAGAATAGTCCCCATTGTTACAAATTAAGAAATGAATTTATTCATTATTCCTAATAGAGACACTTCCATGAATATAGTTTCTGGAGCCAGACTGCCTGGGTTCAAACACCAGCTCTACAGTTGTGGTGGTGAATCTCCAATGATGACCTTTAAACAACCTCACCTTCTGGTATTCACGCCTTTCTCTAGTCCCTCCAAACGTTGAATCTTGACTGACGTGATGAAAAAATAGAATGAGGCAAGAGTGACACTACATGACTTCTGGAGTTAGGGCATAAGAAATCTTAAAGCTTTTGTCTTAGTCTCTTAAAACATGAACTCTGGGGAAAGCTAGCTGCCATGTAAGGATGACCATGCTGTGAGGAAGCTCAAGCTAGCCCTGTAGCAAGGCTTCATGGAGAGAGAGAGAAACATGCTCAGAAACCCGCCAGCTGTTCCAGTATTCTGAGCTAGGGTGTCGGACATGTGAGTGGAAAAGCCATCTTGGAGGATCAGCCCAGTTAAGCCTTGAGATGACTTAAGCCCTAATGGAGAATTGATAGTAATTGCATGAGATAATTCAAGTGAGAACCACCCAGCTGAGACCAGTGAATTCACAAAACCATAAGAAATGAGAGTACATGAAAGAATCCACCTGCCAATGCAGGAGATTCAGGTTTGATCCCTGGATTTGGAAGAACTTCTGGAGGAGGAAATGGCCACCGACTCCAGTATTCTTGCCTGGGAAATCCTATGGACAGAGGAGCCTGGAGGGCTACGGTCCATGTGGTTGCAAAAAGTCAGACACGACTTAGCAACTAAATGATAACAACACACTGGTATATTTAAAATAGATAACCAACAAGGACCTATTATAAAATAATAAATAAAATTTATTATTAAAAGAAACGAGTACATTGTTGTTTCAAGTCATCAAATTTGGGGGTTGTAACTTACTAGCTGTATGAGGTTGAGTTTGGAATTTGTTAGTTTCCTCCATGCCCCAGTTTCCTTATCTATAAACTGTGGCTACAAATACTCCCTACCTTGTAGGATCACTTTGAACATTAAGTTAGCTATTGCACGTACAGTGTTAACAACAATGGTAAATACTAAAATACTGTTACCATGTGGTAAATACTAAAACAAAGGTATTATTGAGTCAGGAAATAGTTATTGAATGCTTAGTATGTGTCAAGCCTTGTTTTATATTCTGAAGATACAGTACTGAAGGTTCTTGCGTTGATGGTGTTTACTTTCTGGGGGGAAAGACAGACAATAGAATAGGTCACTGATTGTAGGATGGGAATGGGTACCATGAAGACAGTAAAAGAAGATGATGTAATAGAGATTGATGCTGATGATGTGACATTTGAACTGAAACCTGAATGACGCAAAGCATTTCCCCACTGATGTTCCCTGAAGAAATGGTGAGGTCATCACTGCTCTGAATGCAGATGACTTGGTATGTGGCATTCAGCAGCTTCTGAGGTTTCTTGTCCTTTGAGAATACGAAATATCTTCCAGATGATTATGAGTGCAAAGGCCTTACTCACGAATTAAGGTTAACTCCTGTGGAGAGAGTAGTGGATTTGGTTTGCTTCTTTGTCTATTTATGTTAAAGTTGTTTGCTGTTTACTTTAGAAAACTGCTTTAGAATGTAGGGAGAGTGGAGCTTAAGGGTCAGTTTTTGTGAGTAGTGTTGCCTTGGGTTCCAGGTGACACAGTGGGACGCAGAATGGGAAGTAGGTGTTCTCATCACCCCAGCTCACAAGTTTCTGCAACCTTTGGGTCGGGGGGGAGTGCAGAATCTTAGGAGCATCAGGAGATAGCACCCTCGAAATAGATAGAGGCTTCCTCTTTATTGACCTGTTCAGGGGACTTGGATGGCACATCAGTCACCAGGAACATTCTGTTTATCCATTTGTCTGTGAAGGGACACTTGGGTTACTTCCACCTTTTGGCAATTTTGAATAATGCTGCAGCGAAGATGGATGTCCAAGTGCCTGTTTGAGTCCTTGCTTTTAATCCCCTTGGGCATACTCCTAGGAGTGGAATTGCAGGATCATGTGGTAAGTCTCAGCTTTTTCAGGAGCCATCAATTTGTTTTCCTGGAGAAGGAAATAGAAACCCACTTCAGTATTCTTGCCTGGAAAATCCCGCAGACAGAGTAGCCTGGCGGGCTACAGTTCATGGGATTGCACAGTCGGACACACTTGGTGACTGAGCACGCACGCACACACGCAGCCTATTTTCCAGCAGTAAGAGAAGACCTGTGAATACTGTCACTAGGGAGCCAGACTGCTTTGTGGAGATATCCCTTTGGGATACTCCAAAACAACTGAGATTTTAGGGGGGATTCTGGCACAGTCATCACGTTAATATGAACCTGCACCATTGTTTTTAGGGATTATAGCTAAGCATGTATTGTTTGGGGGATGCATATATGTAGCTGAAAAAAATTTTTAGAGCAAGAGGTTTATCAGAAGTCAGGCAGCTACCCTAAGAGCTATCTAACATACTTGTTTTTATTATTATAATTGTGAGTTACAGTTTTAATGAACTTGCTTTATTATTCTCCATAAGTCTTATATATATTTATCCATATAAATCTTAGCAATACATATATTATTTCATTACTTGCATCATTATATTTAGGGATTACAGTGGTGTAGAGACAATTTATAGAGACAAATCTTAGCTATTTATATATCTGAAAATAATGAAACTGTATTTCTTATTAGAGAAATGAATCATACAATTATTAAGTCAGAAAGGAGTTCCCAGTTAACATTCCTGGCTGTTTCTCTATCCCGCGGTGAAGACTGGAATCTACTTCCTCTGTGACCCCATAGCGTCTGGGGAATATCTGTATTACAGCACTGATCACTGATCATCTGTTTACTAATCTGTCTTCTGTACTAAACTGCAAAGCTCTTGAGGACTAGATCTTTGTTTTAGTTCTCTGCTCTAGTAGTTAACATAGTGCTTGACACATGTAGTAGTAACTGAGTGAAAGAATGAATGTATAAATGAGTGAATGAACGAGTGGACAGATTCAATGACCAAACCTGATTTTAGGCAGAACAGCACAGAAGCTACAGATCCCCTGCAGAAACGTATCTATTTATTGCCAAAGATCTCTGGGGAAGGAGACAATCTGAAGATGTTCATAATCTGCAGAATGCTGCTGCTGAAAGAAGTGTTCCCTTCCTCCATCCTCCCTTGTGTCTAGTTGTGTTACATGTGTGTGCTGTTTGTACTTCCCCCGGGGTTCTTGCATTATATGCAATCACTGTATGATTGCACCGGCTGACTGCCAGTCAGTTTGTGTTATCAGTGACATGAGCAAACAACACACCCTGTGGATTGAATGTTGATTTCTGAATGTAAAGCTCTTCTATGCCTTCTGTTCCACTGCACAGTGTTAGTAGACGTGTACTCATGTATGTATTCATTTTGTATAGGCGACAGTACCAAGTATAGGCTGCACGATTCGTGTTGACTTTCAAAGCTGCAGCTTTACACATACAACCGTTTGGGATTGGAATCTGTAAATAGTAAAAGAGAGAAGTCGATGAACAGCTAATATAAGTTAAGAGTGTATTCTACTAGCTAGTTCACTTTGGGAAAAATGTTATTGATTTTTCAAGCCAGCCAGTTTTACAAAAATGTGAGTGATATACAGCTGAATGAAATGGATTAGATTACAGTGTCATTTTAACATTTGTAGAATTGTTTGGTGAATGAGTGTTTATAACATCCAGGCACAACATCTTCAGTTCAGTTCAGTTCAGTCGCTCAGTCATGTCCGACTCTTTGCGACCCTATGAATGGCAGCATGCCAGGCCTGCCTGTCCATCATCAACTCCCGGAGTTCACCCAGACTCATGTCCATCGAGTCAGTGATGCCATCCAGCCATCTCATCCTCTATCGTTCTCTTCTCCTCCTGCCCCCAATCCCTCCCAGCATCAGAGTCTTTTCCAATGAGTCAACTCTTCGCATGAGGTGGCCAAAGTACTGGAGTTTCAGCTTTAGCATCATTCCTTCCAAAGAGTGTTGTATTTAAGTTTACATATTCATTCCATTTACACCATACATCTTTTTGGGGAAAAAGAAAAGTCATTTGAGGGGAATTCTTCACGTCTCGTGAGGATGAATTAACAGTTAAATTGTCATCTTGTTGATGATGATACTTCTTTCTGGGTGAATAGTGATTTCACACTTTCCTAAGATATGTATTTAGTGATCCTGGAGACCTTTATGAGGGGAACAGACATGGTGGCTTCTGTTGCAAATCCAGGCAACAAGAGACAAGATTTTTCCTTCCACTTGGTGTTATTTTGTGAGCTGTGATAAAGACACAAGATGCAGCATCTGTTAGGGACACAACAGGGAACAAGGCTAGTATGGAAACTGATGAAATGATTTTATTTGATTTATGCAAAAAATTTTTACTGAGCACTGTGTTCCAGGGGGCTTCTCTGGTGCCTCATCCACCTGCCAACACAGGAGATGCCGGTTGGATCCCTGGGTCGGAAAGATCTCCTAGAGAAGGAAATGACAACCCACTCCATTACTCTTGCCTGGAAAATTCCATGGGCAGAGGAGCCTGGCAGGCTACAGTCCTTGGGGTCGCAGAGTCATACACAACTGAGCAACTAAACAACAACAACTGCGTTCCAGGCACTGTTTGGGCACCAGGGATACACCAGGGAACCTCACAGACAGAGCTTCTTGCCCTTGAGGAGCTTTGCATGCCTGGCATGTGCTGGGAACAGCGAAGAGACCTGTCGTATGAACCAAACAAAGAGGAGCAGATGCTGAGTTTAGACAGGGAAGTGAAAGTGTAAAAGTTGCTCAGTCGTGTCTGACTCTTTGTGACCCCATGGACTGTAGCCTGCCAGGCTCCTCTGTCCATGGAATTCTCCAGGCAAGAATACTGGCGTGGATAGCCCTTCCTTTCTCCAGGGGATCTTCCCAACCCAGGTCTCCCACAGTGCAGGTGGATTCTTTACCATCTGAGCCACCAGGAGATCATATAAGGGCTGGAGACCAGTGTGAGCAAGGTAGTCTTATCAGTCAGAGTCTCCATAGAAGAGAGCACATTCAAAAGATGATGATGATGGGAGGTGGGTTTTGTTTACAAAGAAGATGTTTAAAAAGGTAAGGGAAGCCTGGAGGAGGGAGACATTATTAGAACACAGGAGTCAACCCACGATGACCTCAGAAAGAACCAGGGAAGTTAACAACCTCATCTCACTCTTCCTATTTTCAGTTTCCTGTTGGGGCTTCCCATGGCTCCAGCACCCTGAAGACAATGGTTGATACACGGATCCAGATCAACCATCCAGGAAGGGCAGTAGGGTGGAGATGGGAAGAGAATGGATCCAGAGGGGCCAATGGAAGGCATTGGACATGAGGAGCTTGTGTCAGCTGTCTCCAGGGAAACAGGACCAGTAGGAGCTAGATAAACACATACACACATACAAACATATGCATATGTGCATATAAATATGCAACATGTATATGTATATACGGGCTTCCCAGGTGGCTCAGTGGGTAAGGAATCTGCAATGCAGGAGACACAGGAGACGAGGGTTCTATCCTTGGGTTGGAAAGATCCCCTGGAGAAGGAAATGCCAACCCACTCCAGTATTCTTGCCAGGAAAATCCCATGGACAGAGGAGCCTGGTGGGCTACAGTCCATAGGGTTGCAAAGAGTTGGACGTGACTGAAGTGACTTAGCACGCACACATACATATATACATCCATATACACTTGTGCTGCGCTGTGCTTGGTAGCTCAGTCGTCCATGCAACCGCATGGACCACACACAGCCCGCCAGGTTCCGTTCTCCATGGGGATTCTCCAGGCAAGAATACTGGAGTCAGTTGCCATGCCCTCTTCCAGGAGATCTTCCCAACCTAGTGATCAAACTCAGGTCTCCTGTATTGCAGGCGGATTTTTTATCATCTGAGCCACCAGGGAAGCCCAAGAACACTGGAGTGGGTAGCCTATCCCTTCTCCAGGGGACCTTCCCAACTCAGGAATCAAACTGGGATCTCCTGCATTGCAGGTGGATTCTTTACCAGCTGAGCTAACAGGGGAAGCCCCTCATACATGCATATGTACATATAAATATATACACACATATACATACACACATATGCTGGCGTGTGTGCGTGCTCGGTCGCTCAGTCATGTCCAACTCTGCGATGTTATGGACTGTAGCCCACCAGGCTCCCTGTCCATGGAATTTTCCAGGCAAGAATCCTGAAGTGGGTTGCCATTTCCTCCTTCAGGGGATCTTCCCCATCCAGGGATCAAACCCGAGTCGTGTGTCTCCTGCATTGGCAGGCGGATTCTTTACCACTGCGCCACAGAAGTACATATATAAAGAGATTTGTTTCAAGGAATCAACTTATTTGATTGTGGAGGCTGGCCAATCTGAAATTGGTAATGCAGGTCAGCAGCTAGCATTTGTCAGTTGAGGTCGAAAATGTTGCAGTCCTGAAGCAGAGTTCTCTCTTCCTCAGGAAAACCTCAGTTTTGCTCTTAAGGCTCTTCAGCTGATTGGATGAGGCCCATCCACGTTATCAAGATAATCTTTATTTAAAGTGAAGTGATTGTAGGAACTTCAGTGGTAAAGAGTCCACCTTGCAGGGGACTCAAGTTCAGTCCCTGGACTGGGAATTAAGATCTCACATGCTGCAGGGCAACTCAGCCCTCATGCCATCACTACGGAACCTGAGCACCACAACTAGAGAATCTGATAGCTGCATGGAAAGATCCAGCATGCCACAGCTAAGACTCAACACAATCAGATAAATAAATAAAGAGATTAGTTAAAAAAAATAAAACAAGGTGATTGTAGATGNAGGGCAACTCAGCCCTCATGCCATCACTACGGAACCTGAGCACCACAACTAGAGAATCTGATAGCTGCATGGAAAGATCCAGCATGCCACAGCTAAGACTCAACACAATCAGATAAATAAATAAAGAGATTAGTTAAAAAAAATAAAACAAGGTGATTGTAGATGTGAACACATCTGTGAAATACCTTCATGGCAACACCTAGATTAATTGAATCTAATTAATTAGATTCTGTTAGAATCTAATTGTGTGAGATTGAATCACTGGGTGCTACAGCCCAGCCAAACTGAAACTAACCATCCAGAGCCAGTGCTGAGCTCTGGGCGAGCAGTGACACAACATGACTGGTGTTTGTAATAGATCCCTGGATGCTGTGTTAAGAGCAGAGCATGAGGTGTGTGGCAGGGATGGAAGAGGGGAGGTTGGTTAGGTGGCTCTTTCTATAATTTAGGCAAGAAGTCATGATGCTTAGACCAGCATGAGAGCCACAGAGGGGTAGGTGAGAGCTGGTTAGTTTCTGGATATATTTTAAAGTAGAGCCAATAAGAATTGTTGATGGATAGAATGTGGGGTGGAAGAGACAGGGAGGAGCCGAGGATGGCTTCAAAGTTAATGGTCTGAGCATACTGGAAGGGTGAGACCAAGTGTGGCAGGGAAGGTGAGATGGAGCAGATTTGCCGGGGTGATGTTTCAACATGTTAAGCTGCAGTGTACATCAGACCCCACACCAAAATGTCCTTCCAAATATTGCTTAACTCAGAAATAGAACAGGTGACAGTTAACAGTTGGCTTCCTACTGAATCAGTGCTTTAGGAAAATAAGGAAAATACAAAAATTATCACATGATATCAGCGAGCCCCCGTCTTTAAAATTTGCAGTTCAAGGGACTGGCTGCAGTAAAGGATATGCTTAGGTGTCTGGCAGCTGAAGATAAGTGTGCTCATACAAGTTTTTGAAATGAAGTGGCATATAGAGTTAAAAAAAATAGCTTTGCTTCATTGATAATGTTGATAAAGACATTTCTTTTACTTCAAATGACTTGCTCTGGTATATGCTTTCAATAAATCTTATTTCTTGCCTAGAGTAAACCTATTATTCAGGTCCATAATGTCAGTATTTTACATTAAAAATTGGGAATTAGAACCTTTTGAGATTGAATTGCACTCATCTCACATGCTAGTAAAGTAATGCTCAAAATTCTCCAAGCCAGGCTTCAGCAATACGTGAACCATGAACTTCCTGATGTTCAAGCTGGTTTTAGAAAAAGCAGACGAACCAGAGATCAAATTGCTAACATCCACTGGATCATGGAAAAAGCAAGANCTTTCATCAAGAAGCTTTTTAGTTCCTCTTCACTTTCTGCCATAAGGGTGGTGTCATCTGCATATAGAGTAAAATGCAAATTTAATGTTTACAGTTTAGTGTATTTGACAAACACATTACACCTGTGTAACTGACACCTCCATCCACATGGATATTTCCAACATGCAGAACCTTCCCTCTCCCTTCTTCCCCGTTTGTTTCATATCCCTTCATGGCAAAAGCACCATAGATTAGTTTTTCCTATTCTAGAACTTCATAAAATGGAATAATTTGGAATGCACTCTTTTTTCTTCATCAGGGTTTACTCAGCATAATGTTTTTGGATTTATCTATATTGTTGTATCAGTAGTTTATTCCTTTCATTGCTAAGTATTATTCCATTGTATGAACCACAGTTTGTTTATCCGTTCTCCTGTTGACGTTTGGGCTGTTATGAATAAAGCTGCTGTGAATGTTATTCTGTAAGGTTTTTTAATATATACATCTTTTCTCTTGCATAGCTACCTAGGGGTGGAATTGCTGAGTCATGAGATAGGTATATGTTTAACTTCATATGAAACTGCCAGATCAGTTTCCAAAATAGTGACCCTTTTACACTCCCACCAGTAATGGTAGAAAGTTCTGGACATTCCATGTTCTGACGTTTGATATCCTCATCGGTCTTTCTAATTTAAGCTGTTCTAGAGAGTGTACAGTAATGTCTCACTGTAATTTTAGTTTGCATTTTCCTGATGGCTAATGAAGTTGAACGCTTTTTCATGTGCATGTTGGTCTGGCTTTGTGACGTGTTCAAGTTTTGCGCCCGAGTTTCTTAATTGGATTATTTGTCTGTTATCATTAAGTGGTCAGTCAGTCAGTCAGTCAGTTCAGTCGTTCAGTCATGTCCGACTCCTTGCGACCCCATGAATTGCAGCACGCCAGGCCTCCCTGTCCATCACCAACTCCCAGAGTTCACTCAGACTCGTGTCCATCGAGTCAGTGATGCCATCCAGCCATCTCATCCTCTGTCGTCCCCTTCTCCTCCTGTCTCCAATCCCTCCCAGCATCAGAGTTGTTTCCACTGAGTCAACTCTTCACATGCGGTGGCCAAAGTACTGGAGTTTCAGCTTTAGCATCAGAGTCTTTTCCAATGAGATGTGTATAAGAGACAGCTACTGGACACATNGTCCATCGAGTCAGTGATGCCATCCAGCCATCTCATCCTCTGTCGTCCCCTTCTCCTCCTGCCCCCAATCCCTCCCAGCATCAGAGTTGTTTCCAATGAGTCAACTCTTCACATGAGGTGGCCAAAGTACTGGAGTTTCAGCTTCAGCATCGGTCCTTCCAAAGAAATCCCAGGGCCGATCTCCTTCAGAATGGACTGGTGGGATCTCCTTGCAGTCCAAGGGACTCTCAAGAGTCTTCTCCAACACCACAGTTCAAAAGCATCAATTCTTCGGTGCTCAGCTTTCTCTTCAGTCCAACTTTCACATCCATACATGACCACTGGAAAAACCATAGCCTTGACTAGATGGACCTTTGTTGGCAAAGCAATGTCTCTGCTCTTCAGTATGCTGTCTAGGTTGGTCATAACTTTCCTTCCAAGGAGTAAGCGTCTTTTAATTTCATGGCTGCAGTCACCATCTGCAGTGATTTTGAAGCCCCCCAAAAATAAAGTCTGCCACTGTTTCCACTGTTTCCCCATCTATTTCTCATGGTAGGAGTTCCTTATTTATTCTGAATATAAGTTCTTTGTTAGATACATGTACTGCAAATATTTTCTTACCATCTGTGGCTTATCTACTCATTTTATGAGTTTCTTTGGATGACCAGAAACTGAAGATTTTTTGAAGTCCAGTTTATCGGTTTTTATTCTTATAGTCAGTGCTTTCTTGCTACCCAGGGTTGTAAAGATATTCTTCTATATTTTCGTTTAGAATTATTATAGATTTAGCTTTTACGTTTATGTCTACGGTCCATCTCAAATTAATTTTGTGAGATTGTGAGGTGGGAGTCAAGATTCGTATTTTTCTGTATGGATTTCCAGTTCAGTTTTTCAACATCTCTTGTAGAAACTGTCGCTGATTGAGAAATTAAAATGAGAATCCAGTGTTCCTAACAAACACATTCTTTATTTATTTATTTATTTTTTTAACAAACACATTCTTTAAAAGGTACTGTTGCCAACTCACTATAATTTTCTGGGTGGTAACATCATCAACCAAACTTGCTAGGGGTGCCTTGCACGTTCCTCTTATCATGAAATCGATGTATGAAATCAGGTTTTGCAGTGTGACTCAGACGTTCATCTTTATTACACTTTAAGTTTTGATGCTTTCTGTTTGAAACTTGAAACTATTTTAGGGTAAACAATTTAGAAAAACAGGCAAAACATTTGAATCCACATTTCACCAAAGAAGATATATGAATGGTCAATAAATACATGAAGATATGTTCAGCATCATTAGCCACTAGGGAAATACAACCCTAAACCACAGTGAGCTATCACTTCACTTCCACTAAGATAACTATCATCAAAAAACAGATAAATTTAACAAATGTTGTTGAGCATGTGGAAAAATTGTAACTCTTGCATACAGATGGTAGGAATGGAAAATACTATAGCCACTTTGGAAAACAGATTATTTTAAAGTTAAACATTTACTAAATGACCCAGCAATTGCACTCTTAGGTGCACACATCTACATAAACTTTGCACAAAGATGTTTATGAAAGGACTATTAACAATAGCCAAAAAGTAAATACATCTCAAATATCCACCAACTGATGAATGGATAAATAAGACATGATATGTCACACAATGAAATATTACTTGCCCATAAAAGGGAATGAAGTGCTAATGAACTTCATGCTACAATATACATGAACTTCAAAGACACTATGCTGAGTGAAAGAAGCCAGATGCAAAAGACCATGTGTTATATAGTTCCATTGATATGAAATATCCAAAAAAGCAAATTTATAGAGATAGAAAGTGTTTAGTGGTTGTCTGAGGCTGGGCATGGGAATGAGGAATGACTGAATGGGCTTGAGGGATCTTTTTGAAGGGATGACAATGTTAGAAAACTGGATCAAGTGGGAGTTCCTGGTGTCTGGTGGTTTGCGTTCAGTGCTTTCAATGCCATGGCCTGCGTTCAGTGCCTGGTCTAGGAATTAAGATCCTGCAAGATGCATGGTGCAGCCAAAAAATTTTAATTTAAAAGTAAAAATAAACTCACATATAAAAAATTGGATTGTGATGATGACTGCCCAACTCTAAATATTTACTAAAAATCATTGAGATGAATCAGTTGTATGGTTTGCAAGTTTTACCTCATGTATCCTTAAGAGGAATCAGTTGTATGGTTTGTAAGTTTATCTCAGTGAAGTTTTTTTTTTTAAGTTTTCAGAATTGGAATGGGGTCTGAGATACTAAAGAAACACTGTGGCCAAATGGGGACTAAAAAGCAGAACCGCTGTCTGGCATTACAGGGCTCTAGTTTCAAGAATCATTTTCTTCAATTAAAAACCCACACGATAACACCTCGCCTCAATATCAGCCATCCCTCTAGGCAGCCAAGAGCTTTGAGGAAAGGTTGAATTTTTTTTTTTTTTTTTTTTCATTTTATGAATAAGCCCAAGGTTTGCAGTTGCAGAAACAAGAACAGACAGGGGACAGCGCGGAGGCGGAGCAGGACAGCACGCCAGGCCGTGTTTGACGACCTCCTCCCTGCCGTGACTTTTCAAACCATCTGTGCCAGTTACACGCCGTCTGGACTACTGAGTTCGTTCTCAGCTTCTCTCCAATTTTCTTCTTCCCATCCACGAGTGCCTTCTTTTTGTGATTTTCCCTAAATGTGCTGTTGTCACAGAACATTTAATTTAAATGTCACACCATCTGAGCAAAAGGATTCAGTGTCTTTTCTCCTGCTGACTAAACTCTCCTCTGAGAGTCCTGAGGTTTTTCTTAAAAAGCATGTTCGCCTATCCACTTGTGTTTGTAATTTCATTTACATTTTTTGAAAAGCTTCCTTGGAGAGTGGGGCTCTGAGGGGAGGAGAATTTATGAGCAGAGTTAGCAAGGTTGTTGATCTTGGGAAGACAGTAGTGGAAATAATGGAGACACTGCCTCTGTTTATGCTCCTAACCGCTGTACCAAGGACATGCCCTTTGGGTTGTGGCTCCTGGCATCTCTCAGCCCCGCACACACCCTCCTCTCTTACCCTTGCCTTGTGGCTTCACATTTGGGAGACATGTGGCTAGAGTAAGAGTCATCTCTGGCCTCAGACTGTGTTTTCTCTTGTAAAAGTTTTCCATGTCCTCTTTCCTGAGAGAACGGCACCTTTTAAAATCATTCCCCTCCCTCCATCATTCCAGCTGCCTTTTGATACTGAAATTATACCTCTGATAATATTATACTTGTCATGTTCAAAAGCAAACTTGTGATGCCCTCTCTCCGTCCATCCTGCTTTCCTCTAAAACAAAACAAAAGCTTTCTCTCTTTCTCACTGTTCTAATGCGGATGGTACCTGTGGGCTTGAAGCCTCGAGGTCATCTTTAGAGAAGTTTCTTTTCCCTGCCATTCTCCCTTTCATCTCCGTCACCTTAAGTGAACCCCAGTGTCCCCTGCAGATGCCCATTGTAAAATTAATCAACAGTGGAATGTCATTTTTTGCCTACCAGATTGATAGGTCTTGATTGCATCAGTATAGCTGAAGGTGTGAAATATGAGAATATGCATTTTTCTTGGGTATATTTTGTAATCATCTAAAATGCCCATACTCCTTAACTTGACCGAGCCATTTCTAGGAATTCATCCTACAGAAATATTCCCTTAAACACAAGAAGACTTATATAGTTGTGATCATATAGTAAAGAAAAATTAGAAACATATTGACATGTGTTAATCACGCAGTTGTGTCCGACTCTTTTCAACCCAGACTGTAGCCCTCCAGGCTCCTCTGTCCCTGGGATTCTCCAGGCAAGAATACTGGAGTGGGTTGCCATTTCCTTCTCCAGGGGATCTTCCTGACCCAGGGATCAAACCTGGGTCTCTTGCACTACAGGCAGATACTTTACTGCCTGAGCCACCAGGGAAGCCCCGTGAAACATACAAAAGGGAGAAAAAGATATGATTGTTTCTATAAACTGTACTATAGGCATACACTAGAATAAAGCCATTAAAAATGATAACATAGCTGTTTTTTAGTTCTTTTGAGTCCTCCATAGCAATGCTTAATAGAATAGAAGAAGCATTATTCCAAATGCTTAATAGAATCTGGCTTTTGTTTTTAAGCGTATTCTTATACATAATTTTATAATGTTATACATAGCATAGTCTTACAAATAACCTAGAATATAGTGTCATCATTCTTATTATTTTCTGTCAAACATGCTTGAAACTTATCTTTATCTATGATACAGAGAAAGAAAGGAAGGAAGGAAGGAAGAAAAGGAAGGAGGAAGAGAGATATTTATTTAACAGTAAGGAAAAGTAACAAAGTGAAAGTCGCTCAGTTGTGTCCGACTCTTTGCGACCCCTTCATCTATACACTTCATGGAATTCTCCAGGCCAGAATACTGGAGTGGGTAGCCTTTCCCTTCTCCAGGGGATCTTCCTAACCCAGGGATTGAACCCGGGTCTCACGCATTGCAGGCAGATTTTTTTACCAGCTGAGCCACCAGGGAAGCACTCAAAAAAGGAAAGGGATAAGACAAGTGTTAGTCTTTATAAAATCACCTTAGTGACTTTTGGTTAAGCATGGTAGATTAACTGCTTGTGTTTATTTCTGCCTTCTCTCAAGATCCCAGAGAAATTATGGTAAGGAAATTTAAAAATTTAAACCCACAAGAACAAAGGGCACTGGAATGGAACTAACAGTAAATAAGAGATACTGACAAAATTTTGGAGGGTAAGAAAGCAGATGATCAGTGGTAATTGAATTAACAAAGGAGAGAGAATGAAAACTGTGTATCTGCCAGAGGGGAGGGGGATGGAGCCACTGCAGAGCCAGTTGATTTGTGCCACAGGATCCCTGGAAGGAACTGGAGGTGCCAGATTTCTTGGAGGGCAGCAGAGGAGGGAAGGTTAAAAACGGGAGTTATAGTTGAAAGCGTTTTAAAAGCGATTGGGCTTCTTGCCTGAAGAATCCCAGGGACGGGGGAGCCTGGTGGGCTGCCGTCTATGGGGTTGCACAGAGTCGGACATGACTGAAGCGATGCAGCAGCAGCTGGTGGCTAATGGTAAAGAACCTGCCTGCCAGTGCAGGAGTCATTAGAGACGCAGGTTCAATCCCTGGATTGGGAAGATCCCCTGGAGAGGGCATGGCAACCCACTCCTATGTTCTTGTCTGGAGAATTCCATGGACAGAGGGGCCTGGGGAGCTATAGTCCACGGGGTCGCACAGAGTTGGACACGACTGAAGAAACTTAGCATGCACACGTAAGAGCAATTAACCACCTCAGTTCCCTCCCCACTCCCTGCAGCATGGGGCACCTCCCCTGCCTGTTGCCTCCATCATGGTAGGGCTGCTTCTTCAGGAAGCAGAGGGACTCTGGACCTGGGAACTGCAGGCCCAGCAGAAGAGGTCAGGCCGAGGTGTGGCACTGAAAACTGGGTAATTAAAGTCTGCATATGGAAAGGGGGGCCCTCCTGATCCCCTTACTCTCTGCTCCTTTCATGAAAGCTACAGCAAGGTCTTTACCCTTTGGGCAAGGCATTGAAGAATCTCAGAGAACATGAATAGCCCCAAAGGAAGGCCCTCCAGACACTGACTTTTGGGAGACTCAAGGAAAAAGCCAGTCTGTCCTCAGTCACACTGTAGTGATCAGACCTGCCACAGGGCTTTCTGTCAGCCTGGCCCCAGTTCTGAGTATGAATAGACAGCTGAAGGTCCCTAGATATTTGAGGAAAGCCTCTTACCTGAAAGAGTGGAGCCCCGAACAGACAAAAACCAGAAACTCCAAAGAAACAGACAGTATAGAGGGCAGAAGAAAATTTCAGAATGAATATTGTTATCTCAGAGAGGTCAAAAAGATTATTGTAAAATAAGAATAGGATACTTAAAAAAAGAAGAAGATAAGCAAAGTGTTCTTGGAAATTAATAACTTGGTAGAAATGAAAAAAATCAATAGAGGAGCTGGAAGATAAACCTGAACACACTCAAAAAGTAGAACAAAAGAAGAAGAGATAGGATATTGCAGAGAAAAGACAATTAGGGAACCCCTGCATGACCAAGATGAGTTCTAGAAAGAAAAAAAACAGAATATGAAGGGGAGGAAACTATCAAAGAAATAATACTCAGCACAATGAATGGAAAAAGATAAACACCAAGGCACATCCTTGTTAGACTTGGATGAGAAAATCCTTTCTGGAGGATGGGAAGTCACATAGAAAGAGAAAGGAACATTAACTTATTGGAAACTAGAAGACAGTGGTGAACAATGCCTTTAAAATTCTGATGAGAAGTATTTTAAGCTACAATTTTATACCCTGCCAAGCTGGCGGACAAATGTGAGCAGAGAATTAAGGTGTTTTTTAGAAATGCAAGATCTGAAAATTTTCATCTCTGTGTACCCTTTGTAAGAGAACTATAGGAGGATGAGCTCCAGCACAATGAGGGAATAAGGTAAACATAGGAGTCCCGTGGGGATTTCCTGAGTTGATGATAAAGGGAGATTCCAGCCTCGCTGCTGTTCAGCAGCCAGTCCAGACTGGAAAGAGAGAGAGAACAGGAAGATGGAAGCTTCCAGAATCATTGTTTCCAAGAGGAAAATGGAATTGATAGGACACCAGTGCCTGCCGATTATTGTGAAGGGTTTGAGTGACAGGCACGGGGCAAACAGAGGACCCCTAAGGAACAAGGCAACTTATTAACCTAAGGAAAACAAAAAATTATACAAGAACTGTAACAGCTTAGTTCAGCAGTGAGTAATATGTATGTGGTCACAATACTGAAAATTCTAAATATTGATTTAACCAGAATTTTGATGATTGGATTCCCTGGTGGCTCAGACGGTAAAGAATCTGCCTGCAGTGAGGGAAACCTGGGTTCATTCCCTGGGTTGGGAAGATCCCCTGGAGGAGGAAATGGTGACCGACCCCAGTATTCTGGCCTGGAGAATCCCATGCACAGAGGAGCCTGGTGGATTACAGTCCATCGGGTCACACAGAGTCAGACACAACTGCTACTAACACTTTCACTTCTTGATGAAGGAATGGTGGCAAAGTAGTGAGTAAAGAGATGAAGTTTTAAAAGGAGAAGTCAAGAAAGAGCAACACAAGCATTTTGTTAAAAAGCAGGAGGCAAAGGCCAGATAAAACAGACGAAAGAGTTAATTTGGTTGTCCCTGAGTAGTGGAAATCAGGGATCGGAAGAGAGTCAGGGCTGTTATTTTCCATTAAAGTCTTGTAGTGCTATTTTAAGTTATAAAATAACATGAATTTTTTGGATAAAGGAATCAGGTTTATTATTTTTTTATTTTAAACTTTATTTACTTTTGGCTGCACTGGGTCTTCAGAAAGCTGCATAGGCTTTCTCTAGTCGTGGCGAGTAGGGGCTCCTCTGCAGTTGTGGTGTGGTGGCTTATCTTGAGTAGGGGCTCCTCTCCAGCTGCGGTGTGGTGGCTTCTCTATAGGGGCTCCTCTCCAGCTGCGGTGTGGTGGCTTCTCTTGAGTGGGGTCTCCTCTCCAGCTGTGGTGTGCTGGCGTCTCTTATTGTGGAGCATGGGGCTCTAGAACTTGGTTGGGCTTGGTAGTTGTGGCTCATGGGCTTAGATGCCCTGAGGCATATGGAATCTTCTGGGACCAGGGATCAAACTCGTGTCCCCTGCATTGGCAGGTAGATTCTTAACCACTGGACCACTAGGGAAGTCCAGGAATTAGGTTTAAAAACAACTTGAGTTCTCTCCTGTAACAGCCTAATGCGGCCATGTGAGCCCTGTTTCTTACTCCTTGAGGAGAACATTGGATGCTCACATTTGCATCTGTTCTGCTTGAAATGTGTTTATTACCTTCCTGTGACTTTGCTCATCCCAGAAGGGAAGGGCTTTCTGTTTCACTCCTAGTAAAATGGTAGACTTTTGTATTCCTGGGCCATTACAGATTTCTCAGATGAAATCACAGATTACAAAATTATTTTTCTGAAAATATTTCAGATTTTTTTCCCTTAGGTCACTGCATAAAAATCAATGCTGTCCTATAAAAGCTTTCAAAAAAAAATTACACCCACATGTTCTTAAGGAGAAAACCCCGGGTACTGTATGACAGAAAGGCCCCTTGCTAGCAAAGAACAACCTTGGCTTTTGTATCCTTTACCATTAAGCTTCGCTGTCAGGAAACATGAAACAGTTGCTTAGGGTAGAAACGCTTTTTCTCCAAGAATCTCCACCGATCATGTTTATCCCATTCTGGATTAACTTGTGTTGACAGCTTCTAGAGAATTGAAAACATATCCTAAAATGACTTAAGTAAATACCTTGTTCCATATTTTGAAGGCATGAAAAAATTGGCTACCTTTAATCTCTGTGACCTATCTGCAGTCTGCTGAAACACAGCTAAGAAGAAGCAATGAATATCCTTACTGTAAAGAGTGGTAATCCATTGTATTCAAGTTGAGAGTACGTGTGTGCTAAGGCATGTCCAACCCTTTGCAGCCCCATGGACTGTAGATGAGGAAACTGAGGCCCAGAACAGCAATATAAATGTTTATGCTCAGTTGCTTCAATCATGTCCGACTCTGCGATTGTAGCCCTGTAAGGGTCCATGGGATTCTCCAGGCAAGAATACTGGAGTGGGTTGCTATGGCCTCCTCCAGGGGATCTTCCTGACCCAGGGATCGAACCCAAGTCTCTGCATCTCTGGCATTGGCAGGCAGATTCTGCACTACTAGTGCCACTTGGGAATCCCATGCAGATTGAGAGAGTATAACAAAGCAGACAGCTTGGGATGGGTGCTCTTACAAATCAACTTCTCTCTCCTGAGGTCAAGGAAAACTTCTCTCACACATGTCTTAGTGAAGCCTTAACTTACTCCAAGCAACTTCCCTGGTGGCTCAGACAGTAACAAATCCTGTGGACAGAATAGCCTGGCAGGCTATAGTCCATGGGGTGGCAAAAAGTCTGACACGACTGAAGCGACTTAGCGTGCACAGCTTGCTCCAGGGAGGCAGTGTTGGGTCACAGGGAGCCTCGGAGTCTGTTTTCTCCAGCCTGATGTATGATGCTGTGCCAGCAGCTGGTATTTAACGAATACTTGTTGATTTGCAGAACAAATAATCAGTTGGCATAGAAATTCCCCAAACTGTTCACAGATCTGAGACTGAAGTGAAGATTGGAAACTGTTCCCCATCTCCATTCTAATGATCTTGGAGAGAGCAGTGAGCTGTCCTGAAGAGAGATCATAGTTCCCTGCCCATGATTGAACCTGGGTGACCTGGATGAAAACCAGGAGTTCTAACCTCTAGATCACCCGGGGCTGGAGGCTAGAAGCAAAGGGGTCCTCCATTTAAAAGCAGGAAATATTTCAAGGAGGCAAAAACTTTATTACAGACATAGTACAAGGTATGGGAGAGCACACAGAGAAGCAGTTTATTATTTAAGACAGAAGCTAGGCAGAAATACACACCCAGAGAGGTGTGTGTGTCCTGAATGAGGAGCATGGAAAAGAGGTGATTTAAATCACTTATGTAGTTCTTCTAGGTCTTTGTTTGAAAGTGAAAGTTGCTCAGTTGTGTTCAACTCTTTGAGACCCCATGGACTATTCAGTCCATGGAATTCTCCAGGCAAGAATACTGGAGTGGGTAGCCGTTCCCTTCTCCAGGGGTTCTTTCCAACCCAGAGATTGAACCCAGGTCTCCTGCTTTGCAGGTGGATTCTTTACCAGCTGAGCCACAAGGGAAGCCCAAGAATGTTGGAGTCGGGTAGCTTATCCCTTCTCCAGCTGATCTTCCCGACCCAGGAATTGAACCAGGGTCTCATGCATTGCAGGCAGATTTCCTTTACCAACTGATCTGTGGAAGCCCAGGTCTTTGTTTACTTTGGCCAGTTGTCTCGTTTCTTTTTCCACACCTGACTTGTTCTAGGACCCTCCCCAACATGCATGTGCAACATTTTGCTAAGATGGAGTCATGCAGAGGCCTGTGGGTGCAAGCCCACACTTCTTACGGGGTGGTGCCCCCTCCCTTTTGACCCCCAAGGAACCTTCCTGCACATGTCCAGACAGGGAAGTTTTCCTTGACCCCAGGAGTGATCATCTTATCTCTTTACTTCTGCAGAGCTCAGTTTCTGCTACTAGCTTTGTCCTTGGAGTGTCTGGGTGAAAACAAAGCTTCAGGTTTAATCCACTTGACAAACACCAGCTGTCCAACCCAGGAACCATCTATCTCTTACCTACCTAACTTTCACTGCACTTTTTTTGATACCTGGCCTCCAACTGCCTGTGGGTTCAGACTCAGACACAGATGACTCAAAATGAAACAGTCCTGCCTGTGGAAGGTTCTCAGTCCTTCTGGAGGCAGAGAACACACATCCCAGGCCCTGTGGGCCCCGTAGATGCTGAAGGATCCACCAAGAGGGCAGGGAGAACAGTAGATGAGTGGGTTCCAGGAGCAGAAAGAGGGAAGATAACGTCCCCCTGAGTGTGGACATTGGTGGAGGACTGGGAGGCTGGTGCATGCCTAGAAAGGTGCTGCTTGGCCCAGAATTTGGAATCAGGGTGGCAGTGGATAGTCTGAGACAGGAAGAAAGGATTCCAGGCAGGGGATGCACACGTGATCTCATAGAGGTGGAAATGGAAAGGGGCTGGGTGTGTTCGAGGATGGGTAGAATGTCAGAAGGGTGGGCCTCACACACTATTATTCTAAGGAGTTTGGACTCCATTCTCCAGGTATCAGGAAGCCATTCTTTCACCCTTTTATCCATTCAGCAGCTCTTCATTTAGTCAACCTATGGTTTTTGTTTTACTTATGTATTTTTTATGTATGTATGTATGTGTGTTGGTATAAATCTATTTATGTAAATGAAAAAATATATACACGTAAATAAATACATTTACATAAATAAATCTGCTGAATGGATAAAAGGGTGAAAGAATGGCTCCTGTGGTGTTGGAGAAGACTCTTGAGAGTCCCTTGGACTGCAAGGAGATCCAAACAGTCCATTCTGAAGGAGATCAGCCCTGCAAGGAGATCCAAACAGTCCATTCTGAAGGAGATCAGCCCTGGGATTTCTTTGGAAGGAATGATGCTGAAGCTGAAACTCCAGTACTGTGGCCACCTCATGCAAAGAGTTGACTCATTGGAAAAGACTCTGATGCTGGGAGGGATTGGAGGCAGGAGGAGAAGGGGCCGACAGAGGATGAGATGGCTGGATGGCATCACTGACTCAATGGACGTGAGTCTGAGTGAACTCCGGGAGCTGGTGATGGACAGGGAGGCCTGGCGTGCTGCAGTTCATGGGGTCGCAAAGAGTTGGACACGACTGAGCAACTGAACTGAACTGATACCATGGTGGCCTGTAGAACTTCCCCAACCAAGGGTCGAACCTGTGCTCCCTGCAATGTGGGAGTATGGAGTCTTAACCACTGGAGCATCAGGGAAATCCTTTTTCTAAATTTTTAAATTTTTATTTTTTAATTATTTTGGCCATGCCATTTGGCCTGCAGGATCTTAGGTCCCCAACCAGGAATTGAACCCAGGCCCCTGTAGTGAAATTGTAGCATCCTAGCCACCAGATCATGTGGGGAGTCTCTCAACCTGTGGTTTTTAGTGGGACAGCTTCAAACTTTAGAGGAAGGACCCAGGTGCCCTGAGGCCAGGATAGCCAGATGTCCTCATTTGTCCTAGACCATTCTGATGTGAACCTGTCATTCAGGGCATCTCATGTAGTTTACTATTTGTTGTGGATTTTGTATTGTTTTAAAAGGCATATTACTCCGAAGAGTTGCTTCAGTAATCCAAGGTGGGTTTGGTAGAGCTTCCCTTGGTGGTTCCGTCTTCTGCCGAGATCTTGTCTAGAGGTGCATATTACACGTATGCAGTGTGCAGAATTCTCTCTTAAACGTGTGGTTAGATGAGGAAGACAAATAGTGAGAACTTGTCTATTTTTTCCCAGCACAGCTAAGACCTCTCAAGGGCAGTATTCAGGATGCACAGTGATCACATGAGATAGCTTGGGCTTCAGCCACTGTGTTTGGTCTTAGGTGGTGGAAGGATGAGTATTTTATGCTTCTGCTCCCCGCAGCCACATGGCACCAGTGACACATGAGGCCACCAGGCTTCCAGGGGGCTGGTCCCAGGGACAAGATAGGAAGTATAGCTTCATTGTCCAGGAAATGTATGCTGGGAAACAAAGGCTGAGCTGTTCTGTTTAAAATAGTCTGAGTGCTCTTGCTAGAATGGTTTTGTTATTTATTGCTTGGTATACATCTACAGCTCTTTGTTTTATAAATCTTTATTTTATTGTTTGGTAGTGATTTTTTATTTTTTTGTTGGGTGATGATTTATTTTTAATTTTGCAGTAAATCCTTTCAGGAACAAATAGCCAAAAAGGCAGCTTGTATTTAGCGAAAAATTAAGTAGTGAATTTCCAGTTCTGAAGAAAGGTGATGATGAATTGCCTAACTTGCTCAGATTTGTCATCACTTTCTTCCACAGTAGGGTACTAGTGATGTCATGAGCCACAGGAAAAGCAGAAGAGGCCCCAGTGTGAAAAGATGTGAGCAGTAGGGAGTTTCCTTTAAAAACTGAAAATAGAGCTACCATGCTGCTGCTACTGCTGCTGCTGCTAAGTCGCTTCAGTCGTGTCCAACTCTGTGCAACCCCATAGACGGCAGCCCATCAGGCTTCCCCATCCCTGAGATTCTCCAGGCAAGAACACTGGAGTGGGTTGCCATTTCCTTCTCCAATGCGTGAAAGTGAAAAATGAAAGTGAAGTCACTCAGTCATGTCCGACTCTTAGCAATCCCATGGACTGCAGCCCACCAGGCTCCTCCGTCCATGGGTTTTTCCAGATAAGAGTACTGGAGTAGGGTGCCATTCCTGGGTATATATTGGGAGAAACTGTAATTCAAAATGATACATGCACCCCAGTGTTCATTGCAGCATTATTTACAACTACCAAGGTATGGAAGCAACCTCAATGTCCATCGACAGATGAATCGATAAAGGAGATGTGGTAGATATATAGTGAGATGCTAGTGAAAGTGAAGTCGCTCAGTCGTGTCTGACTCTTTGCAACCCCATGGACTGTAGCCTACCAGGCTCTTCTCTCTATGGGATTTTCCAGGCAAGAATACTGGATTGGATACTACTCAGACATAAAAAAGGGATGAAAGAGTGCCATTGGCAGCAACAGGAATAGACCTTCAGATTATCACAGTAAGTGAAGTAAATCAGACAAAATGTGGAATCTTAAAAAAAAAGATACAAATGAACTTACATGCAAAACAGAAATAGGTCCACAGACATAGAAAACAAATTCTTTGTTATCACAGGGGAAGGGGGAGAGGGATATAGGAATTTGGGATTAACATATACATTCTACTATGTAGAGAGTAAACAGTAAGAACCTACTGTATAGCACAGAGAACTATAGTCCATATTTTATAATAACCTATAATGAAAAGAATCTGAAAGAGGATATGTATATATATGTCTCCCTGGAGAAGCGAATGGCAAAACACTCTAGTATTCTTGCCTGGAGAATTCCATGGACAGAGGAGCCTGATGAGCTACAATCTATAGGGTTGTAAAGAGTCAGACACGACTGAACGACTAACACACACACACACACACACACACATATATATAACTGGATCACATTGCTGTATACCAGAAACTAACACAACTTTATAAATCAATTATAATGCAATAAAAAATAAAATAAAATAACTTCATTCGGAATTTTTAAAAAAGGAACCCTCTACATTGAAACCTGACTTTTTCTTCCATCCCAAGCAAAACCTAAACCAGCAGCTTGTTTTCCAGTCGCCTGTCTCCCCATCCTGGCTGGAATTTCCTCAGCTCCTGTTGCTCTGGGTTCTGCCTTATTGCTTCTTCAAGTTTTTCCCACCAGAATTTTCCCTTGCGGACTAAGCCAGGTCTTCAGTCATAAGATCCATTTCTTTTCCCAGCTGGAGCAGTCCCACTGGCTGCTGACCCTCTTCCCACCTTCACTGCCCAGCCACAGATGAAGGCATTGTGGGGGCACGATGGTGGTGCCAGTTAGACTTTGCAGGAGCCACTGAATTTACAGGACGTACCTCGGGGACGCCTACTGAATTCACTCACTTTCCTGATTGCTCCGAACTGTCTGTCACCTCTCTCACCATTCACACAGCCTGAGACCATGCCCACTTTTTTCAGTGGCCATGTTATAATGTTGATTTGTATAGAACTTAACAGGCACCAAAAAACAACAAAGACATCTCTCCAGTTGCCTGTCACCGAGCTGCTTGGTCAGGATAACTGACTCATGTCAAGATAATTAACCCCCCAAAAAATAGCTGTACCCCAAGTCCCCCAAATCTCCATGGCATAGCACAACAAATGGTAATTTCTTTAAAAAAATTATTTTATTCATGTGTAGTTGATTTGCAGTGTTGTGTTCATTTCTACTGTACAGCAAAGTGATTCAGTTATCCATATATATACATTTTCTTTCATATTCTTCATTATGGTTTAATTACAGGATATTGAGTATAGTTCCCTGTGCTATACAGTTCAGGTCAGTTGCTCAGTAATGTCCGACTCTCCATGACCCCAGCATGGACTGCAGCACACAAGGCCTCCCTGTCTGTCACCAACTCCTTGATTTTACCCAAACTCATGCAATGGCACCCCACTCCAGTACTCTTGCCTGGAAAATCCCATGGACAGAGGAGCCTGGTGGGCTGCAGTCCATGGGGTCGCTAAGAGTTGGACACGACTGAGCAACTTCACTTTCACTTTTCACTTTCATGCACTGGGGAGGGAAATAGCAACCCACTCCAGTGTTCTTGCCTGGAGAATCCCAGGGGCGGGGGAGCCTGGTGGACTGCCATCCATGGGGTCTCACAGAGTTGGACATGACTGAAGTGACTTAGCAGCAGCAGCAGCATGTCCACTGAGTCGGTAATGCCATTCAGCCATCTCATCCNGGAGGGAAATAGCAACCCACTCCAGTGTTCTTGCCTGGAGAATCCCAGGGGCGGGGGAGCCTGGTGGACTGCCATCCATGGGGTCTCACAGAGTTGGACATGACTGAAGTGACTTAGCAGCAGCAGCAGCATGTCCACTGAGTCGGTAATGCCATTCAGCCATCTCATCCTCTGTTGTTCCCTTCTCCCATTTTCAATCTTTCCCAGAATCAAGGTCTTTCTAATGAATCAGCTCTTCACTTCAGGTGGCCAAAGTATTGGAGTTTCAGCTTCAACATCAGTCCTTCCAATGAACCCTCAGGACTGATCTCCTTAAGGATGGACTGGTTGGATCTCCTTGCAGTCGAAGGGACTCTCAAGAGTCTTCTCCAAGACCACAGTTCAAAAGCATCAATTCTTCAGCGCTCAACNGTTGGCAAAGTAATGTCTCTGCTTTTTAATATGCTGTCTAGGTTGGTCATAACTTTTCTTCCAAGAAGCTATCATCTTTTAATTTCATGGTTGCGATCACCATCTGCAGTGATTTTAGAGCCCCCCAGAATAAAGTCTGACACTGTTTCCATTGTTTCCCCATCTATTTGCTATGAAATATGGGACCAGATACCATGATCTTAGTTTTCTGAATGTTGAGTTTTAAGTCGACTTTTTCACTCTCCTCTTTCACTTTCATCAAGAGGATTTTTAGTTCTTCACTTTCTGCCATAATGGTGGTGTCATCTGCATATCTGAGGTTATTGATATTTCTCCCAGCAATCTTGATTCCAGCTTGTGCTTCATCCAGTACAGCATTTCTCATGATGTACTCTGCATATAAGATATAAGTTAAATAATCATGGTGACAATATACAGCCTTGACGTACAATTTTTCCTATTTGGAACCAGTCTGTTGTTCCATGTCCAGTTCTAACNATCTGAGGTTATTGATATTTCTCCCAGCAATCTTGATTCCAGCTTGTGCTTCATCCAGTACAGCATTTCTCATGATGTACTCTGCATATAAGATATAAGTTAAATAATCATGGTGACAATATACAGCCTTGACGTACAATTTTTCCTATTTGGAACCAGTCTGTTGTTCCATGTCCAGTTCTAACTGTTGCATCATGACCTGCATACAGATTTCTCAAAAGGCAGGTCAGGTGGTCTGGTATTCCCATCTCTTTAAGAATTTTCTACAGTTTGTTGTGATCCACACAGTAAAAGACTTTAGCATAATCAATAAAGCATAAATAGATGTTTTTCTGGAACTCTCTTGCTTTTTCCATGATCCAGCAGATGTTGGCAATTTGATCTCTGGTTCCCCTGCCTTTTCTAAACCCAGCTTGAACATCTGGAAGTTCACAGTTTCATGTACTGTTGAAGCCTGGCTTGGAGAATTCTGAGTATTACTCTGCTAGTGTGTGAGATGAGTGCAATTGTGTGGTAGTTTGAGCATCCTTTGGCATTGCCTTTCTATGGAATTGGAATGAAAACTGACCTTTTCCAGTCCTGTGGCCACTCCTGGTTTTCCAAATTTGCTGACATATTGACTGCAGCTCTTTCACACCATCATCTTTCAGGATTTGAAATAGCTCAACTATTTCAAGTAGGAATTCCATCACCTCCACTAACTTTGTTCCTAGTGATGCTTCCTAAGGCCCACTTGACTTCACATTCCAGGATGNTAAAACCAGCTTGAACATCTGGAAGTTCACGGTTCATGTATTGCTGAAGCCTGGTTTGGAGAATTTTGATCATTACTAGTGTGTGAGATGACTGCAATTGTGTGATAGTTTGAGAACTCTTTGGCATTGCCTTTCTTTGGGATTGGAATGAAAAATGACCTTTACTAGTCCAGTGGCCACTGCTGAGTTTTCCAAATTTTGCTAGCATATTGAGTGCAGCACTTTCACAGCAGCTGAATCTTTAGGATTTGAAATAGCTGGAATTCTATCACCTCCACTAGCTNGGCATTGCCTTTCTTTGGGATTGGAATGAAAAATGACCTTTACTAGTCCAGTGGCCACTGCTGAGTTTTCCAAATTTTGCTAGCATATTGAGTGCAGCACTTTCACAGCAGCTGAATCTTTAGGATTTGAAATAGCTGGAATTCTATCACCTCCACTAGCTTTGTGTGTAGTGATGCTTCCTAAGGCCCACTTGACTTCACATTCCAGGATGTCTGGCTCTAGGTGAGTGATCACACCATCATGATTATCTGGGTCATGAAGATCTTTTTTGTACAGTTTTGTATATTCTTGCCACCTCTTCTTAATATCTTCTGCTTCTGTTAGGTCCCTACCATTTCGGTCCTTTATTGAGCCCATCTTTGCATGAAATGTTCCCTTGGTATCTCTAATTTTCTTGAAGAGATCTCTAGTCTTTTCTATTCTATTGGTTTCCTCTATTTATTTGCACTGATCACTGAGGAAGGCTTGCTTATCTCTTCTTGCTGTTCTTTGGAACTCTGCATTCAGAAGGGTATATCTTTCCTTTCCTCGTCTGCTTTTCGCTTTTCTTCTTTTCACAGCTATTTGTAAGGCCTCAGACAGCCATTTTTCTTTTTTGCATTTCTTTTTCTTGGGGATGGTCTTGATCCCTGTCTCCTATACAGTGTCATAAATCTCCATCCATAGTTCATCAGGCACTCTGTCCATCAGATCTAGTCCCTTAAATCTATTGCTCCTTCCACTGTATAATCATAAGAGATTTGATTTATGCCATACCTGAATGCTCTAGTGGTTTTCCCTACTTTCTTCAATTTAAGCCTAAATTTGGCAATAAGAAGTTCATGATCTGAGCCACAGTCAGCTCCTGGTCTTGTTTTTGCTGACTGTATAGAGCTTCTCCATCTTTGGCTGCAAAGAATAGAATCAATCTGATTTCGTAGTTGATTGTCTGGTGATGTCCATTTGTATAGCCTTCTCTTTTGTTGTTGGAAGAGAGTGTTTGCTATGACCAGTGCATTCTCTTGGCAGAACTCTATTAGTCTTTGCCCTGCTTCATTCTGTATTCCAAGGCCAAATTTTCCTGTTACTCCAGGAGTTTCTTGACTTTCTACTTTTGCATTCCAGTCCCTTATAATGAAAAGGACATCTTTTTTGCATGTTAGTTCTAGAAGGTCTTGTACGTCCTCATAGACCCGTTCAACTTCAGCTTCTTCAGCATTACTGGTTGGGGCATATATTTGGATTACCATGATATTGAATGGTTTGCCTTGGAGACCAAGAGAGATCATTCTGCATTTTTGAGATTGCATCCAAGTACTGCATTTCAGACCCTTTTGTTCACTATGATGGCTACTCCTTTTCTTCTAAGGGGTTCTTGCCCACAGTAGTAGATATAATGGTCATCTGAGTTAAATTCACCCATTCCAGTCCATTGTAGTTCGCTAATTCGTAAAACATCAACGTTCACTTTTGCCATTTCCTGTTTGACCACTTCCAATTTGCCTTGATTCATGGATCTAACATTCCAGGTTCCTATGCAATATTGCTTTTTACAGCATCAGACCTTGCTTCCATCACCAGTCACATCCACAGCTGGGTGTTGTTTTTGCTTTGGCTTTCTTCTTTCTTTCTAGAGTTAGTTCTCCACTGATCTCCAGTAGCATATTGGGCACCTACCAACCTGGGGAGTTATCTTTCAGTTCCCTATCTTTTTGCCTTTTCATACTGTTCATGGGGTTCTCAAAAGGCAAGAATACCGAAGTGGTTTGCCATTCCCTTCTCCAGTGGACCACATTTTGTCAAAACTCTCCACCATGACCCATCCATCTTGGGTGGCCCTACATGGCGTGGCTCATAGTTTCATTGAGTTAGACAGGCTGTGGTCCATGTGATTAGATTGGTTAGTTTTCTGTGATTATGTTTTTCAGTCTGTCTGCCCTCTGCTGGAGAAGGATAAGAGGCTTAGGGAATCTCCCTGATGGGAGAGACTGAGAGGGAAACTGGGTCTTGTTCTGATGGGCAGGGTCATGCTCAGTAAATATTTAATCCAGTTTTCTGTTGATGGGTGGATCTGTGTTCCCACACAGGAGGCTGTCCCAGACTTGCCTGTGAGTGTCCAGCAGAGGCGTGGGTTGGTGGTGGGATGCAGCAGGGTTGGGGGAACTGACTGTAGCAGTACATGCATGGGATCTTTTGAAGGAGGTTGCCATTATCTTCATTACCTCCACCATAGTTTGGCCCCAGGTAAATAACAGGTATGGTGTACTGTAGGACCGTGTTATTTATCCATTCTATTTGGAAGAGTTTGCATCTGCTAGCCCCTAACTCCCAGTCCTTCCCTCCCCCTGGCAGCCTCCTCTGGGTCTGTTTGTGCACGCTAAGTCACTTCAGTCATGTCCGACTCTGTGTGACCGTATGGACTATAGGGCGCCAGGCTCCTCTGTCCATGGGACTTCGAGGCAAGAATACTGGAGTGGGTTGCCATTTCCTCCTCCAGGGGATTTTCCTGACCCAGAGATCGAACCTGTATCTTTTACATCTCCTGCACTGGCAGGTGGATTCTTTACCACTAGAGCCATCGGCAACCCACTCCAGTGTTCTTGCCTGGAGAATCGCAGGGATGGGGGAGCCTGGTGGGCTGCCGTCTATGGGGTCACCCAGAGTCGGACACGACTGAAGTGACTTAGCAGCAGCAGCAGCGCCGTCGTGAAGCACTCTGTGTCTGTGAGTCTGAACAGATGGTGGTTTCTCGCTTATGACACAGTCCAGTCTTGTTGCATGACTGTCCTGGACAGCTCTTTTGAGCATTAACTCCTGCGTGACTCTGCCTTCTCCTAGAACCTTCCTGTTTCCTCCGTTGAGTTTCCTCCTTAGAGCCAAAAGAGAACTCTGAAAGGACTGGGCAGAGACATTTATGGCTAGGCCACGACGTGGGTACCTGACTTCCCTCACTACATCCCACTGATCAGGACCCAGGCATCTGGCCTTACCTAACTGCAGTGCAGACTGGGACATATCAGCTTCCTGTGGGGCTGGGGAAAGGACTTGAGGTCGTAAGCACCTCCTCAGCCTCTGCCTGTATCAGGCCACAGGAAACATAGTCGGGAAGGAGTCAGGAGACCTGGCCTCTGCTGCTGACTTGCTGGGTGCCTCTAAATCATCACAAGCACTCCGAGCAGAAGCGTGCCACTGCCGCTTGCCTTGTACCTGTTTGTGGTTGATTTTTAGTCACCATGTCGTGTCCAACTCTGTGCCACCCCGTGGACTGTAGCCCGCCAGACTCCTCTGTGCATGGGGTTTCCCAGGCAAGAAGACTGGAGTGAGTTGCCATTTCCTCTTCCAGGGCATCTTCCTGATCCAGGGATTGAACTCATGTCTCCTGCGTTGGTAGGATTCTTTACCACTGAGCCACCAAGGAAGCCCATTAGTTAATGTACATCGTTACATAAACTTAATGTGCTAGTTATAGGAGTTGTGGTCTGCGCTGTCTTTTAAAGATTAAGACTATGAGTGTTTGGGGACTTCCTTGGTAGTCCTGTGACTAAGACTCCACACTTCCGATGCAGGGGGCCTGGCTTTGATCCCTGGTCAGGGAACTAGATCCCGCATGCCGCAACTATGACCCAGCACAGCAAAATAAATAAATAAAATTTCTTTAAAAGAAGATTATAAGGATCTCAGTCATTTAGTCAATAGTTACTTTTTGAACTCCTATAATAGCCAGGTATTGGACTAGCTGTGGACAAGCTCTGGTCTTTTGACTGTACATTCTGGTGGAGAGACAGATGAAAATCTATAACGAATTAGCACGGTTATGTGGATGACATGATCTAAAGCAACGGAAGGGTTCAGGAGAGGCCCCTCTGGAAAGATGACACTTGAGCTGAATGTTAAATGATGAGGTAGGTAGAGGCAGGTGTGTGAATATCAGGGAGGAGAGTGTGCTGAGCAGAGGGGCCTGACTGTGCAAAGGCCCTGAGGTGGAGAACCAGCTTGGAGGGTTCCACGAACAGCCAGATTGTTGCATGACAGAGAAAGATGAGGCCGGAGAGTCAGGGATATTATACGAGGCCTTTCCTTCCCTGTGCCTCAGTTTCCTTACCTGTAAACTGTGAAACTGGGCTAACATCACCTTCATAGGTTTGCTGTTATTAAATGGAATAATATGAGTAAAGTGCTTAGAAAAATACCTGGAACCTAAAACACACTACCCAGGTATGTGACTGTAGGTACAGTGAGGATTCTATTCCTACCTTGAAGGGAAAGCTTTTGGACAGTTTTCAGAAAAGGCATGTCATTCCATTTCGACTGGTTCTCATGGCCTGGGCTTGAGGTAGTTGGGGGTTGCCACCCTCCTTTTAAACATGCAGGTAAATAGAGTTGTTTTTTTTTCAATCCCCAGCCAAAAAAATTTCTTTTCTAAACATCAAATGTTATTTCCATGAATCAAAATGTGTGTTCTGGTTTCCAAATGCTTATACAGTTCAATCTTACAAAAGAGTATTTACATAGACACAGAATACACATGAATAAGATCTTGAAGCTTTGGATTTATCCCCTTCTTGAGGCACCGCCAAATATTCGTACATAATTTGTAGGTACGTTGCCCTGGATTACATTTGGGGATATAAATGAGTTGACAACAGAGCTGCTATGCCTCTTGAACTTTCCATAAATAAAATGTGGTCAGTGTTTTAGAACACACTTTTCCCAAGGTCTGTTGGTGGAACAGGAGAATCTTAGATTAAAACAAGGGCTTTTTTTTTTTTTTTAATTAGAGTATGATTGCTTTACAATGTTTTGTTAGTTTCTTCTGTACAACGAAGTGAATCAGCTATATGTATACATATATCCTCTCCCACTTCAGCCTCCCTCCCACCCCATCATCCCTTCCTTCTAGGTCATCACAGAGCACCAAGCTAAGCAACAAAAAGACACGTGTACCCCAGTGTTCTCACAGTTTGTTCGGCTCATTCAATTGCTAAATTGTATCTGACTCTACAACCCCATGGAGTACGGCCTGCCAGGACACAGAGCCAGGACTTGTGTGTGTGCTAGTCACTCAGTGACTAGAGTCCACCCATGGACTCTAGCCCTCCAGACTCCTCTGTCCATGGGATTCTCCAGGCAAGAACACTGGAGTGGGTTGCCAGTTCCTGCTCCAGGAGCTTGGACAGGGAGGCAACCTAATGTCCATTGACAGATGAATGGATAAAGATATATAGTACATATGTGCGTACGTGCTCAGTCGTGTCTGATTCTTTGTCACTCTGTGGACTGTAGCCCACCAGGTTCCTCTGTCCTTGGAATTCCCGTACTGGAGTGGGTTGCCAGGGATTTTTCCTGACCCAGGGATCAAACCCATGTCTTCTGCAGCTCCTGCATCAGCAGGCAGATTCTTTACCACTGAGCCACCTGGGAAGCTTGGTATTTGTCATAAAAAGGAATGAAAAACAAGGGCTTTTTAAAATCGCAGGCTTTAGAAACAGATTTTTTTTTTTTTGCTTAAATTAGTAAATGGTGTTTTGGGGAAAGAAAAGCTGTAGATACAAAGGAGCGTTCCCATTTCTGCAGAAATCTACTCCTCCACACAAAAGAAGCTGACTTCTATTTGCACTTGCTTATAGTTTCCTGAAAATACAAACAACCAGCCTAGAATGCAATTCCCAGTTCATTTTCTGGCAGCAGCCCTGGCATTGGCATTGAGCGGCTTGGCACTCTTGCCTGTGACCGTGAGGACATCCCAGGCACTGCGGGGTGAGCTGAGGTCATTGTTGCAGCGCCGGGCTTTGGCCGACGAAGGATTCAGCTGCTGATAGGGAAAAACATGAATACAGACTTATTTTTCTACAGGCAGATAATTCATCCTCTGGTCAATTTGATCTCACAAATCAGTGGCCTTGACTAATATGTTACCCCAAGAAAGTGTCTTAATTGAGTTTCTGCATTGTGTTAGCATTTACAGGAGATTTGAAAGATAGTTTCCCCCAAGGATATGTCTTCTTTTTTTTTTTTTTAAGAATGACCTAGAAAAGAGAGAGTTTTAAGAATGACCCAGAAGACTTCTAGAGTTTTGCTGTTGGATGGGGTATGAGATGTTAAAACTCAAAGAGGCAGAGCCACCCAGGAGGTACCTTGTCCAGGAGTTGTGCAAAGAACCTAATGTCCATTTAGCTTCTGATGGATTCATTCATTTAGTAAATCTTTATGATACAACTGCTTGGGGCCATGGGTTGTCCAGAAGCTGGGAATGCAACAGTGAACAAGGCATGGGGATCCTTTCCTTCCAGAACTCCAGCTTTCAGGGAAAACAGACAGGGGCCAAGTAAGTGGGCTGAGCCTTCCAGGGCTCGGAAACCCAAGGACCAGGCTGTTAACTGGGCAGAGCCCATCTTGACAGGAGAACGTGGGAGGGGTCTGGATGTACCTCCAGGAATAGGCGACCTTGGAACTGAGACCCTGAGCCTGAGTAAGAGAAGGGCAGAAGTGGAAAAGTGCTCTAGGCAGAAGAAATAGCTTACCGAGTCCCTGTTGTTTTAATTTTTCCTGCTTCTCTTCTTCCTCACCCTTGAGAAAATTCAAGGACACCCAGGTTGGAAAGTGATATGTACAGCATTATCCCACTTCCATTCATTTTTAAAACAGACATAAAAACAAAATTATGGATTTTGCATGGATACATATACAGGTATATTAACTTAGCTTTTTGAATAGCATGGAAGGAAACTCACTAAATTTGTGAGTGTTTGCTTCTGAGAAAGGCAGAGGAATGAGGCTGTACATGAGAACAAAGAAAGCTATTTCATCTGAAATTATTTATTTACTTTATTGGAGGAGACTTTAAAGAATGTTAACAATAATCGATTCTGGTTTGTTGGTATCCAGGTATGTATTACTTTATGTATCTTTCAATATTTTTTTATACTCCTAACAAAAAAAAAACGAAGGATACAGACTATAGATTCTTGAAGTGGAAGGTCATCTTCAGAGAAGATGCTTTCCAAAATCCTTTAGAATGACAATCCAGGAACTCTTAGAGTTCACATCACAGGGCATCAATCTTGGTTCCTCATATAAAGGTGAGCAGTGTTGTGCTATAGTGAAGGGTTCACTGCAGTGTGCATCTCACTTGCAACAGAATTTCTCTTGGCCTTCAGTGCAAGATGGCATTTATCTAGTTCCAGGAGACCCACAGTGAATACCAATCTCCCCTGGAATCTTCCCTCCAAAGAATTTTTGTTAGGGTTGTTGGATTTTGTCTTCAGAGTTACATGATGTAGCCCATTTTCTATTACCAATATATTTGTGTCTCATTCTCAGAGAAGCTTCAACTTTTCATTGCATCCAGACCAAGTAAAGAACGTTGGAGAAGAAATGATTTATCCCATAGGGAATGAATTTCCAAAGCTTGGGTTCCATTTCAACTGCCTCACTGCAGTCACAGTATTTTCTTAGTGACAGAGAACCGAGAAATTACCAGTGAAACAAGACTATCGTGTCCCAGGTCCCTCCATGTTGCAGTCACTGGAAGACTTCGGGACAGCCTTCCTCATTTCTTATAAACTTTAGGCCCTGGCTTATGGTCACTGCTTTCAGCACCAGGCTTGTCATTATTCACAGTCATTTCAGCATCTGTGTAGATGATCCCTTTGGGTCTTTTATTCTCTCCTCCATCGCTTCTTAGTCACCCACATCCATTGTCATTATCCTTGCCTCCACCACAATCTATAAAATTTATTTTCCTGGGCTCCAAAATTACTGCAGATGGTGACTGCAGCTATGATGTTAAAAGATGCTTGCTCCTAAGAAGAAAAAGTGTGACTGACTTAGACAGCATATTAAATAACAGAGACATTACTTTGGCAACAAAGATCTGTCTGTCAAAGCAATGGTTTTCCCAGTAGTCATGTATGGATGTAGGTTGGACCATAAAGAAGCTGAGCACCAAAGAACTGATGCTTTCGAACTGTAGTGTTGGAGAAGACTCTTGAGAGTCCCTTTAAGAGCAAGGTAATCAAACCAGTCAGTCCTAAAGGAAATCAGTCCTGAATATTCATTGGAAGGACTGATGCTGGAGCTGAAGTTCCAATACTTTGGCCACCTGATGCAAAGAGCCGACCCATTGGAAAGACCCTGATGCTGGGAAAGACAAGGCAGGAGGAGAAGGGGAGACAGGATGAGCTGATTGGATGGCATCACTGACTCCATGGACATGAGTCTGAGCAAGCTCTGGGAGATGGTGATGGACGGGGAAGCCTGGTGTGCTGCGGTCCTTGGGGTCACAAAGAGTTTGACATGACTGAGCCACTGAACAAAAACAACAACTGTCCTCACCCCACTGAGTCCTGACTTGTGTCCTTATAACCCAGCGTGGATTCCTTAGTCCACCACTGTGGTCATTCCCCCGCCTATGTCCTCTCTCCCTTCATTGTCCCAACTTGGCAAATATCCGTCCACCTCCCCAGCCTCCACCCACAACACTGTTTTACTTCAACTCTGCCTACTCTGGACCTCCACCTAGGGAGCTGAACATGGCTGGGGAGAAAGAATACAACCATGCAGAGGACTCACTTGTTTCCTTTTAAACAAGATATAGTTTATGTACAAGGTTATGTAAGTTATTGGAATACAACATAGTGATGCACAACTTTTAAAGGCTACACTCCATTTATAGTTATTAACATTATAAATTATTGACTATATCCCCTGTGTCGTACACTATATCCTTGTAGCTTATTTTGTGAAAGTGAAAGTCACTTAGTCGTGTCCAACTCTTTGCGACCCCAAGGACTATGACGTTCATGGAATTCCCCAGGACAGAATAGTGGAGTGGGTAGCCTTTCCCTCCTCCAGGGGATCTTCCCAACCCAGGGATCTAACCCAGGTCTTGTTGATTTTGTACATAATAGTTTTTACCTTCCTACTCTGCTCCCCTTCCTCCTTGCCCTCCCCCCACTGATTCGTTCTCTGTATCTGTTAACCTGCTTCTTTTTTTTTAGTCACTAGTTTGTTGTACTTTATAGATTCCACACTTAAGTGATATTATACAGTATTTGTATTTCTCTGTCTAAATTATTTCACTTAGCCTAATACTCTCCAACAAAGGTCCGTCTAGTCAAGGCTATGGTTTTTCCAGTGGTCATGTATGCATGTGAGAGTTGGACTGTAAAGAAGGCTGAGCACCGAAGAATTGATGCTTTTGAACTGTGGTGTTGGAGAAGACTCTTGAGAGTCCTTTGGACTGCAAAGAGATCCAACCAGTCCATTCTGAAGGAGATCAGCCCTGCGATTTCTTTGGAAGGAATGATGCTGAAGCTGAAGCTCCAGTACTTTAGCCACCTCATGTGAAGAGCTGACTCATTGGAAAAGACTCTGATGCTGGGAGGGGTTGAGGGCAGGAAGAGAAGGGGACGACAGAGGATGAGATAGCTGGATGGCATCACCAACTCGATGGACATGAGTTTGAGTGAACTCCGGGAGTTGGTGATGGACAGGGAGGCCTGGCGTGCTGTGATTCATGGGGTCACAAAGAGTCAGACATGACTGAGTGACTGAACTGAATTGAATACTCTCCAAGTCCATCCTGTGCTGTGCTTAGTCACTCAGTCATGTCTGACTCTTTGTGACCCTATGGACTGTAGCCGGCCAGGCCTCTGTCCATGGGAATTCTCCAGGCAGGAGTAGTGGAGTGGGTTGCTGTGCCCTCCTCCAGGGGATCTTCCCAATGCAGGGATTGAACCGAAGTCTCCTACATTGCAGGAGGATTCTTTACTGTCTGAGCCACTAGGGAATCCCAGAGTCCAAGTCCATCCATGTTGTTGCAAATGGCAAAATTGCATTCTCTTATGACTAATATTTCATTGTATATATGTACCACATCTTTAGCCATTCATCTGCTGATGAACACGTAGGCTGCTTCAATATCTTCTTGACTTTTGTAAATAATGGTGTTATGAACACTAGGGTGCAGGTGTCTTTGAATTACTGTTTTTGTTTTTCTCAAATATGTACCCAGGAGTGGAACTGCTGGATTTTGGTAGAGAAGACTCACTTTTAATTCATTTATTTCCAGTGGACCCTCAGCCCTCATGGCAGCCCTGTTACACTTCCCTAATCTGTTACACACCTATTCATCTGTTCTCAAACTCCCAGTAGCTCCTCCCATATCCACTCTTTTGCTGCTGATGACCTCATTCTCTATTTCACTGAGAAAAGCAAAGTGATCAGAAGAAAAGTTTCACATGCCACCACAGCCTCGTGTACCAACCTCCCTGCATCTGCCTGCCTGCCTCTCACTGGGCAGACCATCCATGCTCCACAGTGTCTTAGATCAGCTCTCCCCGGCCTGCTAATGGCATTGCTCAGTCAATTCTCCCTCTCTTTTACTTCATCACTTTTGCCCTCTCTACGGGATTATTCCCACTGGCAAGCAAACATGCCTTAATTCAGCCCATTTAAAATCCTGTCTTGACCGCACATCCCCTTCTAGTTACAGCCTTTTTACTCTGTTCATCTTTCCAGCTAAACTCCTTGAAAGACTTGTCTGTATTCATTCGCACCAATTCCTCTCACTCCATTTACTCTCGCTCCTTCTCTTCTCAGGCTTCATCCCTACTGCTCCAGCAAAACAGCCATGTCAGAGTCACCAGTGACCCCTGGTTGCTAAACCCAGTGGTCATCTCTCAGTCGCCATCTTACTGACTAAACAGCAACGCCTGATTCAGCCAATCAGTCTCTCCTGCTTGACACACTCTCTTCATCTGGCTTCTAGGCACCACATCCTCCTTCTGGTTGCCTCCTACTTACTGACTCAGTCCCTTTGGCGGTTTGGCTTCATCTTGGAGACGCGATGACATTGGAATGCCCCAGGACTCCATCCTTAGACCGCTCTCCTTTTTCATCTACACTCACTCTGTGGGTGGATGAGTGTCATAGCTTTGAATTGCCCTCCATAGAGTTTATACATTTACGCAAATAGTCATTATTCACTCAAGGACAATCCAAATTAATTTAGTTCCAAGTGTTTTTCTTAACTGGGAATTTTTCAGTGATTCATGGAGAGCTTGCCTATAGTCAAGGTAGCAGATGTGGCATCACATTGTGATAATTTTCTGATCATAGGATAAAGAGAGATTGTATGAAACAAAACAAAACAAAAGGACATTCTGCAAAAAATATCTCAGTGAGAATGTTTAAAAATTAAATTGTGTTTTCTGCTGTCAGCTTCTTAGACTGTGGCTTTAGAGCTTCTGATGTTCATACTTAAGATAAGTGAAGTTGCTCAGTCATGTCTGACTCTTTGCAACCCCATGGGCTGTAGCCTACCAGGCTTCTCAGTCCATGGGATTTTCCAGGCAAGAGTACTGGAGTGGGTTGCCATTTCCTTCTCATACTTAAGATAAGCCTCCAGCAATTAGAATGCAACAATGGTAAAGCTAAAGTATCCCCCTTCTTGTGATTACTGGGTTATAGTTTCTCCATTGGGTGTTATGTGTTTAATTAAAAAAGGCAAGTGGCACTGACACACATCTTATTATAGGAAAAGAAAATTCATGTCACTTACCAGTATGGGGAGCTTAGCAACATGGGGAAGCCACATTTATGTGATGGCGTCTGTTGATCCTTAAGTCTGAGATGGTTAATTAAGATGAAGCGAACAGTGTTGCTTGTGGATCTTTGTTGTTTTTAAATCACTGATCTTTGTCATCTGTAGGTTTTTACAGAATGAAATTCTTATGCTATCGAGTGTGAAACAAATCTGATCGAGACTTTATGACTAAACAGCTTGTATGAAGAAATTAAAAGATAGTGTGAAATAAATGGGGCTTTTGTAAGAATCCTGCCAAATGCTTTTGTAGCCATTTTTCTCTACCTAGGCAGGGAACAAGGAGGGAGGAGGAAATTACGGTGAAAAAGTCTTATGAGAAAGTGGAGAAAGTGAAACTGCATCTTTTTCATCAGTGTATTAGGCTTCAAGGCTGCCTAGTATATAGTTTTCACCTGGAAAACAAAAGCTTAGTGAATCTGAGAAGAGCTGATTCAACAATTAATCAATATAATCAGTGTAGATAATTGATCTGGCCTCCTGAGGACCCAAAGTTAATTGTCTATAAATTACCTACACAGTTGCCAAATCACCCTTTGAGTTTGAATTTCATAGAAACATTCTACATCTTGAGATTTTCCTGTTGAGTGCCATGGTGCTTTAGAATGTGCAGATGTGAGATGTGTGCTAAGATCCAGTCGAGCCTGGTATTCTTTGTAAGCTATGATTTATTAATGAATAAGACTGATTCAGGAACTTCCCTCATGGTCTAGGGCTCAGACTCTGTGCTACCAATGCAGGGGCCCCAGGTTTGATCCTTGGTCAGGCAACTAGAGCGCACATGCCTCAACTAAGAGTTCACATGCTACAAAAAAAAAAAAAAAAAAAAAAAAACACCCAAAACACATGCTGCTACTAAGACCTAGTGCAGCCAAACAAATTAATAATTAATTTTCAAAAGTAAGACTGATCCAATAGTTGGCAACTTTGAGACAGAATCCCTAAGAATAAGCTCATGTACCCTAGAGAATTGTGGAATTTGTGAAAAGATAGTAAATGCTCGTCTTTTACTGGGAACGCATTATGGTAGAATGCCTTTTCTGGCCTCATTCAGAGTTGAAGGAAAAAAAGCATGATCTGGGGTATTAAACTTTTCTCTGCTCATTTCAGTAATTGGCTTAGACATGAAGACTGCAGGCGTCATTTCCATGACACAGTTTTCCCCTTGGCCATTTTCTTGGCAGGTTCCGGAGGGAAAAGTGGTAGTTCTTAATTTCCGATTCATAGACCTGGAGAGTGACAACCTATGTCGTTATGACTTTGTGGACGTGTACAACGGCCATGCCAACGGCCAGCGCATCGGGCGCTTCTGCGGCACGTTCCGGCCTGGAGCCCTTGTGTCCAGCAGCAACAAGATGATGGTGCAGATGATTTCCGACGCCAACACAGCTGGGAATGGCTTCATGGCCATGTTCTCTGCCGCGGAACCAAATGAAAGAGGTATTGTTGCCACATTACAGCACTAATAAGGGGCCATAGTTACTGAATGCCTCCTTTATGTCAGGCACTGTTCTAGGCACTTAATCCAAAGTTTAAGAGCAATTCTTCTCAAACAGAGAGCTAATAAATACCACCAGATCATCAAAGTGTTAGTCACTCAGTCATATTCAACTCTTTGCGACCCCATGGACTATAGCCCACCATGCTCCTCTGTCCATGGAATTCTCCAGGCAAGAATACTGGAGTGGGTTGCCATTCTCTTCTCCAAAGGACCTTCCTGACCCAGGGATTGAACCTGGTCTCTGGAATTGCAGGCAGATTCTTTACCGCTGAGCCCACCAAACCATCAAGAGATCATTAAAAAAAATCAGTCTTGCCAATGGGCAGGGATGGCCTGGGAGTTTGGGGTTAGCAGATGCAGACTATTATATATAGAATGGTTAAACAAGTCCTACTGTATGGCAAAGGGAATTATATTCATGTATTCTGAGATAAACCATATACAAAAGTCAGTATTTGTTTAAAGCCCATATATATTCTTATAAAATTCAAATGTAGAAATTCATGGAGTAAAAAATGTGAAACCTTGCATACAGATATAGACTTTTCGCTCCGTGGTAGTTGCCTGTTAGAAACAGCCATGCATGGCTGGTGGGTCCCATACATGGTTTGTGCACTTACTTATTAGTTTGTACTTTTGCAATAACTTTTAAAATGTATAAGTGGGATCATGCTTTCATATTGTTTCACAGCTTTTTCTTTTTGCTTCGCCCTACAAGTTGGAGTAGTTTCACATCAGTACATGTGATCTCCCAAGGGCAGAACCCTCCGTCCTTGGGAGACAGCTGCAATGGCCAAGATCTGCAGCCTTCTGCCTAAAGGCACTGCCTAATCTTTTCTTGCCTTGGACTGTAGCTCAGCCTTGAGATTTTAGAGTACAGAATCTGGGGCTGATAGAGCAGCCAGAACACTTGGGAGGAAATCTTGGCTGGGAGCTTCTGAAGAATTGAGGCACAAAATATACATATAAAATCCACCTAAATCTTTGGCTAACAGCTGAACTCTTCATATACGGGGGAGAGCCCAGGTGGCCTGGCACAAAAGCATCATCTAGAATATGAAGAAACCGATCCAAGATACAGCTGCTGCCCATTAGCAGGGTGACAGCCTTCAAGCTTGGATCTAGCCAAGTTGAATGGCTCCCAGAACAAAAATCACTTTTCATTGGAACACAGTAGAATTTACAGACTTTATAGTATATCATAATGTATACACATATACATGTGTATATACTTTATATTGTATTCATAATGTCCAGTATCCAATCATCTGATGAAACCAGGAAAGTGTGTCTATATACAACAAAAAAAGTAGTCAATAAAAATTGACCCCCAGGGCTTCCCTTGTGGCTCAGTGATGAAGAATCAGCTTGCCAATGCAGGAGATACAGATTTAACCCCTGATCCGGGGAGATTCCACATGCTATAGAGCAACTAAGCCTGTGCACCACAACTGTTGAGCCTATGCTCTGAACCCAGGAGTTACAATTACTGAGCCCACGTGCCATAACTGCTGAAGCCCATGCACCCTACAGCCTGTGCTCAGCAACAAGAGAAGTTACCACAATGAGAAGCCGGCACACCTCAACTAGAGAGTAGCCCCCGCTCATCACAACCCTGCTCACCACAACAAGACAAAAGCCAGTGCAGCAACAAAGACCAGCACAGCCGAAAGTAAATGAATAAATAAACTGACCTGCAACTAGCCCAGAGATTACAATTAACAGACAAGCATTTAAAAGTGCCTATTATACATTTGTTTAAAGATTTAAAAGAAAATACATGTGTTAAAAAAAACAAACTGATTGAGAATCTCATAAAAGAATACAATGGTAATGCTAGCGCTGAAAGACAGAGACTATGAAATTTATCTGAGGGACTTACAAGTACATTGGAGATGGTAGAAGAAAAATGCAGTGGTTTTGATTAGAACTGATTCAATCTGAAGAACCAGTAGGAAAAAGATGAAAAAATGACTGCCTCGGAGTCTAGTGAGACAATATCAGGTGGTCTAACATATGTGTAATTTGTGTCCCAGAGGAAAAAGAGAGTGATAAAAGTGCAGGAAAGAAGGAATCTCAAGAAATAATGGCTTGGAGTCACCCAAATTTGGTGAAGAACATCAATTTACAGAGCTAGGAAGGTCAACAAACCCCAAATGAGATGAGTAAAAAATGAAGCCACACCTGGCCACATCATAATTAAAGAAATCAAAAGATAAAGAGAAAATCTTAAAATCAATCAGATAAAACCCAAATTACATATAGAAAAACAATGGTATGAAGGACAGTTTTCTTTTAATCAGAAACAGTGGAGGCCAGAAGGCAGTGGAACAGCATCAACCAGAATTCTATCACCAGACTTCAAAATGAAAGTGAAATAAAGACATTCTCAGATAAACAACCATGTCACAAGAAATATTGAAGGAAGTTTCTTAAATTGAAGGGAAGTGGCCCCACAGGGTAGCCGAAAAGTAATGGAAGGACTGAAGGCCACTGTAAATTGTAAATATAGCAGACTATGTATTATTTTATTTTTTTCTCTTCATTTCTTTACCATCTGTCTGTTCAAAACAAAACAAAAAGCTTAAGTGCGTATTGTGGCAAGTATAATATTTGATATATATGACAACAGTGGAACAAAGGATGGAGAAGCAAGTGGAAATATACAATACATGAAGAAATATTCTGTTAACCCTAAAAGGCTGTGATAAGTTAGAGATGCATATTGAAGTCCCTAGAGAATCCATTATAAATGCCTTTTTGGTTTTAACTAAAAGCCAAAAGATTAAAATAAATACCAGAATTATTAAACCGCTGCAAAGAGGGCAGGAAAGGAAGAAGCGATGGAACAAGAGAAAGGTGTGACAAATAGAACAAAATAGTAATTGGCACACTCAATCCAAGCATATCAATAAATACATTAAATATAGAGGATTAAATACTCCAATTAGAAGACAGTAAGTATTTAAATGGGTTAAAAAGCAAAACCCAACCATAATTGTCTACAAGAAAGCACTTGAAATATGAAGACAAAACAGGCTAAACATAAAAGGATAGAAAAATATGTACCATGCAAACTTCATTAAAGTGAAAACTAATGCTTATAAAAAGATAATTTTACATAGATAGCCTAAAGAATAGGAAAAACATTTGCAAAAATACCTCATAACAGACTTGTATTCAGAATATATAAAGAACTTATATAACTCAACAGTAAAAAGATAAAGATCCCAATAAATATAAAAATGGGCAAACAGCTGAACATTTACTTTCCAGAAGAAGATACACAAATGATTCATAAGTGCATGAAAAGCTGTTCAGTGTCATTAGTTAACAGGGAAATGCAAATTAAAAACACAATGAGATACTGTTACATACCCATCAGGTTGGGTTAAAAAAAACAAACTGACAACACTTAATGGTGGCAAAGATGTGATGCAGCCAAAGTTCTCGTCCCTTGAGAGGCATAAAATACTAAAACCACTTGGGGAAATATTTTGGTAGTTTCTTATGAAGTTAAACATCTACATCTACTCTTGGCCCAGCAATTGCATTCCTGGGTATTTATATAAGAGAAATGAAAATACAAGCTCACCAAGAGATTTGTACAAAAATGTTCATAACATCTTCATTCACAGCAGCCCAGACTGGAAGCAACTCAAATGGATATCAGCGGGAGAATGGGTGAACAAATTGTTGTTTCCACATCCCAGAATACTACTTAGCAATGTCAAGGAACAAGCTACCAATACACACAGCAACATGAATCACAGACATTGTGCCAGGCAAGAGAAGTCAAACACAGAAGAGGAACACCATATGATTCCATTCACATGAAGCTCTAGAATAAAACTAATCTACAGTGGAATGAATCTTTCAGAAAAGTGATGTGGAGATCCAGCAAATTGACCGGTGAAGGATACAGAAATTTTGGATACATACATCGTAGGAGTGTGGCTCACACAGGTGTAACCATTTTTCAATTTTTTACAGCTAAGATTTGTGCATTTCAAAGTATCAAAATTACCGCCCTCAAACCTACAAAGTAATAATAATAGTAGTGCAAGTGGTGGGCATTGGCTAGCTATATTGATAGAATAGTAGAATGATGGGATTTCCCCAGTGGTCCAATGGTTAAGATTCCACACATTCCCAGTGCAGTGGCCTGGGTTCAATCCCTGGTTGGGGAACTAAGGGTCTCTATGCCACACAGCATGGCCAAAAAGGATAAATAAATAAAAATAAAAAGACATTTTAAAAAAGAATAGTAGAATGAAGATACTTGTTGAAACTGAACGACAAATACCTATTCATTATATTGTCTGTTTGCTTTGCATATGCTTGAAGTTTTCCATAAACAAAAAGTTGTAGAAGTTATTCCAACATCAATTTTTATAATACATTGTCTTCAATTTAAAGAATCCTTTTAAGAATGATTAGCTGTGTCAAATATTTTATTAGAGTATATGAATTAGTTTTGGTTTTTCTTTGTTGGTTAAATCCAAGTAAAATTAGATTAAAACTTGTATTGAAATATCTTTCTAAAATTATTTCAACCAACCCTTTAGTTCATATGCATAGAGATGTCTGAAATGCGTTTGTCACATACTTATTGTGGTTAGTTTTAAGTGGTGGGATTTGAGGGAATCTTACCCGAAATTCAATCCCTCCCCACCCCCCACGGGGAATAAGCAGCTTTGCTAGGAGTCTAGATGTGTCCAGGAAACCCAGTTCAGTCCCAGGGAAGTGAGGCTAATATTCGCACAGGCCAGGAAGCTAGCATTGCAGAATATTCTCGTGAAAACCAAGTGTGAAACCAAACCTTCATCCTTAGTATTCTCACTGTCAGATCTACTGCTGAGTCTGGCTCTGGTGAAACTTCCGGAACCTCCTAGTGAAATAATGGGATTTGTGCCTAAAGGGAGACCCTTCAGCACGGCTGAGTCTGGGCTCTACGTTAGGTTAGGGTCTGGGGTGGGAGAAACAGAGGAATGGGTGGGGGACAGTCTCATCCCCCCACACAAGGCCATCTCAGTGTGCAGGCGAGGGAGGAACGGAGGGTGTGGGGACAGAGGGCAGCAGAGGGACGCAGGCGGAAGAAGCACAATCCCTGTCAAACCATGCAGGCCTGTGCTGTGTGGTGTGAGGGCACCGCCAACAGCCCCTTCTGAGGCTCCTGGGGGCTAGCCTTCCTGGTTCTGTTCTGACGTCATTCAGAGCAGAAGTGCGCATGCCCGGCACCAAGTCCAGAGGCATGGTTAGCTGTGAGGCGCGGAGCCACCCCACGCGACACCTCAACTTGTTAATCCGGCAGACTTTTCTGGAGCAGTCACTTTTCTCAGACCAGGCGAGAGCTTGCCCGACATCAGGCCAATCTAGAAATCAATCCTCCCTTTAATGCTTTTCTGTATCGCTGACAGTTTTATAAACATATATTGTTTTGACAAGATTATTCTTGAAGATTGTGAAAGATTTATAAACAGTTTTCTCGTAGTAAGAGTTGTCTATAATAATTCATTCAGACTTTGTCCATGGACCTGAATTTTAGCCTTATTAATAAATACCTCTGCCTTGAGTTCTTAAATGTATAGATTTGGTTGAGCCTGCATGGTTGTTTGAATGAGTAACTGCCTAAATGTTTTGTCTCATCCAAAAAATGGGGAAAAGAAGAGTCTATGGCCCTCATTTCACGCCTTCACTCTCATATGCTGATGTGATCTGTCAGGTAACCTCGAGATCATTCTGTGTGTGTGTATGTGTGTGTGTTTAAAAGAGACTATACAACCATTTTTAAGGGAAAAACTAAGAGCATCTGCTACTGCCTTTAATATACTATCAATATTCCAAGTTCCTGTTTCCATATGGCTGCATTGCCATAAACGTGGACTTTTTTTCATTTTTAATAACTTCAGGTGATCAGTATTGTGGAGGCCTCCTTGAAAGACCTTCCGGCTCTTTGAAAACCCCCAACTGGCCAGACCGTGATTACCCTGCAGGAGTCACTTGTGTGTGGCACATCGTAGCCCCAAAGAATCAGGTGAGGTACCCTGAAAACATGAAGAAAGTATGCAGGTGTGAACTGCCCAAAGTGAACTGTTAAAGATAACAGGCAAGGAAGGCCCTGCTGGACACAGTATTTCTTCATGCAGAGACTCAGGTTAAAGTTGCCTTTGTGCTCTTTGACTTGCAAAGTCATGGACTTAATTTCCCATTAGAGAATTATAATTTTCCACAGGTTTAAAATACAAACGGCCTGCAAATCCCACCTGAGTTTGCTTAAACACTGTGGAAGTTGTTATAAGCACGGGTTTATGAGCAGCAGTGACCAACTGCAGGAGGACAACAAATCCCCAAGTTTACGTACACCTCAGGTTACCATCTGCTCACAGAGAGTCATGTCCTGGTAACAGCCCTCCGAATCACCAAATCCAAAACAGCCAGAATGCTTCACTTCAACAAAGCCAGTGCAAGCACATCGCATCATCTTTTCTAAGAACAAGGTCTCTGACGTGAAAACTGCTCTGCTCCGTGATGCTTTTTCTCTTTCTATTTTTGGTTGTTTAAAATTTGTGCAGGTTCCCCACAAATAACTCTTCATTGCTCTAAAACAATCATCAGAGATCTAGTTTTCCAGTGTTTAATAGTTTATAATTATATAAATTTTTACCCTTTCTGGGGACCACTTTCAGATATTAATTTCAGGACAGAACTTAGCATGAGAATAAACCAACTTTTTGCTATAGAATTTTGAAAATAACTTTTAAAAATTATTATTATGGGAAACATTATAGAATTTAATCCAAACACTGTATGGTGAATATTATGATATTGTTAAAAAAATTTTCTAACGTGATCTTTTGTTTACATAGATACTGTTTGCCATATATTCATTTCTTTAGTGGAAAATTATTCAGGCAAATATACCATGCAAGTCAGTGATTTGAGTGCACACACACACACACACACACATACTTTGATCATAATCCTAAAACTCAGTTTTATGTTTAAATGAAAAATTTACTCATTTATTTGATAATAAAGGATCCTGTAAATCTATTGAACATTTTATGGTTTAAGATAACATTTAAAAATTAAATTTATCCAACATTTAAGCTATTATGTAATTCTTGAGATTGTATTAATCATTTTTCTCTTGGTATCATTTGTAAATATGTTAGATTAAGTGATTTACATTTAATTATACTTGCAGATTACAATTTAACATCTTTTCCCCAAGTTTTTCTCTTTATTTAAATTACATTTAGAGTTTATTTATTTAATTTTTGGCTTTAGCCAACTGAGTCTCTAGTCATAGTTGTAGTGTCTGAAATCAGGGGAAACTGTCCAAATGAGAAAAATAATATGAGAAAATTAAGTCAAGTAATTTCTATGTAAATCTTTGGGTATTTTCTTCTATTAAAAGACATCTTTAAAAAAAATCATAGCTTTCCACTTTACCCTCCTTATTTTTATTTTCTCTCCCAAAATTTGTAACCAATTTCTAAGTAGAAAAAGTTCAGCCAATCTTTTTAGTAACCTGGAATGCATTTTATTTCTGACCAATGAAAAGTTACAGGACCCAAAGGGGAAATATTTTAATGTAACTTAAAGCAGTGTTGAGTATGAATAAGCTATTATTCACCCTTTCCCGGAGATTTTGAAAAGTGGATAAACATGTGGATATGTGGCAATCATGTTCAAAGCCAAACTTTCCGTTTATGTCTCTTTGTGATGTCACTGGTGTTACAACTTCACCCACATTACTGTCCAAGTCTTTGCTAGCTAACAGCTAATAACATCGTGACTGTCCTAACATGAGTTAACACCTGTTGTCTTCCATAAGCATTAGGGAGGGTTGCCTGCCCACCCAGGAAGAAGAGGGACCAGTCTCTGGGTGCCGTGGGTATTTATGAACCCAGTGAGACTTCCTTTGATTCATATGGTAGAGGTACTCTTGAAAGATCTGCTTTTATAAGGGAAATGATTGCTTTTAAGTCAAAACTTCCTATCGACTTGAGTATTTTAGGACACTATTGTTGGTACCAGTGCCAAAAAAAAAAAAAAAAAA
>SJYA01000245.1:1444385-1533845 GCA_006410615.1 Neotragus moschatus
AAAAAAAAAAAAAAAAAAAAACCCTTCAGAAATCTAACACTGACTTTGTGCATTCATGCTTCTATGCAGCCTCTTCAAAAATCAACCAGATCACCAACCACACTGTGCTTGTCAGACACAGTCTTAAAACATACTTCCAGAAGACATCAGAGTCAATTCCCACTTCCCTGAACCTCTGGTACTGAAGAATTTGAGTTCTTTGCCTGTGATGGGAATATTAGTCTCCTTCCCTTGAAGGTAGAACTGCTGTGTCCACCCGTCTCAGACAACTAAACACATACACAAACACCACATCCCACATACACTACTACAGGAGACGTAGGTAATACTTTTTATTTCTATTAGTTTTCCTCTAGAGAAGAATGGAATTGGTATATAGCTCCAATTTCTACTCCAATACAAACCCAATTTAAGTCTTAATATAGACTGCTAGGATTATGTAGTGTTTCTGTACTTTCTTAGCTGTAAGTGAACAGAGTTCTCATGTTTAAGATCCTAAGTCGGTAACCTTAAAAATGCATTCTAATATACAGTTGTTGTTTAATCACTGAGTCATGTCTGACTCTTTGTGACCCTGTGGACTATAGCCTGGCAGGTTCCTCTGTCCATGGGATTCTGTAAGTGCAGACAAATACTGTTTGACTCCACTTATACGAGGTACCTAGAGTAATCAAATTATAGAGTCAGTATATTGGTAGGTGCCAGGGGCCGGCAGTGGGGGAGGAAGAATGGGGACTTGGAGTTTAATGGGGACAGAGTTTCAATTTAGGAAGTTGAAATATTCAGGAGATGGATGATGGTGAGAGTTGTACAACAATGTGAATGTAAGGGCCACTATACAGTCCATGGAATTCTCCAGGCCAGAATACTAGAGTGGGTAGCCTTTCCCTTCTCCAGCAGATCTTCCCGAACCAGGAATCAAACCAGGGTCTCCTGCATTGCAGGTGGGTTCTTTACCAACTGAACTATCAGGAAAGTGTGATTAAAATTGTACGTTTTATATTATGTGACTTTTAACACAATTTAAAAAAAAACATTGAAAAAAGATCCTAACTAGGGTTGATCTGGGCTTAAAGTGATCTTTTGAAATAAAAATGAAAGCAAGAGAATATGTTGTTAACTAAAGAAGAAGTTTGAAAACAATAAGAAGAAATTTAAAGAAGGTGAATACATTTTTTTTAGGAAGGAAAAACACAGTACCCTTACAAACCTAAGGAGAGGAAGAATTCTGTTTGAGGTTATTCTGCACTACCCCTTTGACCCTTCTAATGCTGTGCTTTCACTAAAGGTTATAGAATTAAAGTTTGAGAAATTTGATGTTGAGCGTGATAACTACTGCCGGTACGATTACGTGGCTGTGTTTAATGGTGGGGAGATCAACGACGCTGAAAGAATTGGAAAGTACTGTGGCGACAGCCCCCCTGCGTAAGTAGCACCTGTTTCATTTTAGGGGCTCTAAACTTGTTTCTTATCAAATTGTGTGATTATTTTTTTAATATATTTTTAAGTATGTCTTTATTCGGCTATATCAGGTCTTCGTTGCAGCACGCGGGATCTTTGTTATGTGCACACGGACTCTCTAGTTGTGGCGTGTGCGCTTCAGTAGCTCGGCACACAAACTCAGTAGTTGTGGTGTGTGGCGTTAGTTGCTCTGCGGCTTGTGGGATCTTAGTTTCCCAACCAGAGATCGAACCCAGGTCCCCTGCATGGCAAGGGAGAGTCTTAACCCCGGGACCACCAGGGACATCCCCTAAAATTGCCCAATTATATTATATTTTCTGGAAGATGTTGTGTTGCTTTGTTCGCAAATTCTTGGGTTCCTTCGCAGTGGAGTCCCATACAGCAACAACACAAAGAATAGCCAACCCAGAGAGCAAGGCAGCATTAGCAAGAGAGTAGAGAGGCTGCCATCTATCGGGTCGCAGAGAGTCGGACACGACTGAAGCGACTTAGCAGCAGCAGCAGCAGCGGCGGCACCAGCAGCGGCGAGGTCTGGGCAGCTGAATAGATAGACAGAAGCAGAGCTGGTGATGCCCCGGGCGCAGATGCTGAGCCAGAGACCTAGAAACCTCACTGCCCTGTGAGAGGAGCTCCAGGGTCATAGCAGAATGAGGAAAATTCTAAGGAAAAATTTGGGGGCTGTTTATTGAGAATCCAGATGAGGAAACCTGGAAGCTTAGGCTAACTGGATGCAGATGATTTTACCTGATCAGAGGTCTGTCCTGGACCTTTGGGGGCTTTATGCTTCCTCACATGGTTGCCCAAATTCTGTTGAATAAGCCCTAGTAGCTCAGACTGTAAAAAATTCACATGCAATCCAGGAGACCTGGGTTCGATCCCTGGGTTGGGAAGATCCCCTGCAGGAGGGCATGGCAACCAACTCCAGTATTCTTATCTGGAGAATCCCATGGGCAGAGGAGCCTGGTGGGCTACAGTCCATGGGGTCACAAGAGTCGGACATGACTTAGCGACTAAACGACATGTCACACCTTCGCATACAATACTGGTAAAGGTGGCAGTTTAAATGACTACTGCTTGCCTGCAAGTCACCATTGTGCTAATTTAAATAGTCTTTCTTAAAAATAAAAAGTCTTTCTTACCCTGTTCTTCAACCTAATGAGAGTATCTGCATCACTTGATCTTAGTGAATTTCTGTGATTTCCCATAGGCACATTAGAATTAAAGCTCAGTATTTTCTTTCTTTTTTTAAAATTTATTCTTATTTATTTTTATTTATTTCTTTGGCTGTGCCGAGTCTCAGTTGTGGCATTCAAACTCCTAGTTGCAGCATGTGGAACCTAGTTCTCTGGCCATGGATCAAACCTGGCCCCTCTCCCCCAAGCCCCCAGGCATTGGGAACATGGTGTCTTAGCCAGTGGACCACTAGGAAAGTCCCAAGCTACTTTCCAGTTTAGATTCATTTATATTTATTAAGTTTGATAATATTAAGAATTTGAATACGTACAAGTTAGTAGTAATTTAAACGTGTATGTAATCAGTCACTCAGTCATGTCTGACTCTTTGTGACCTCATGGACTGTAGCGCCCACCAGGCTCCTCTGTCCATGGGATTTTCCAGGGAAGAATACTGGAGTGGGTAACCATTACTTTCAAAATTACTATACACAGATTTGGCTTTGGAGATGGCTATGTGACACCAATGTGGTTGAATTAATTTTCCTTCCCCCCCACCCAAGGGAGATAATGAGGAAAATTGGCTGGTTTTGGCCCTGACTTCTGGTGAAAGGAAGAAAAAATAGTCTCTGATGGGAATTCTTAACCAAAAACCAGTCCACATGTGAATTGGAGGTTATAATTTACACTACCTGACTATTCCCCCAAAAATGCAGTCAGAAACTTAAAGAATTTCCAAGTTGTGAATGCCCATATGGTATGACAGAGGAAAACACAAATCCTCACTGAAAGAATGCATCTTAACTTAGGCTTTAAGAATTCCTATAAATAAAGTTTCAAGAAATACAAGTACTAATCAAAAAAATCATGAAACATGAAGAAAAAGCCAACATAAACAATCAGCAGCAGAAACAAGCTATAATCAGACCTACAGAGGCCTGGTTATAGTAATCAGTAAAAATATAGTAAAATTAAAAAGTACACATTTTAATTTTATATTAAATATAAATTAAATATATTAATTAAATGTTAACTACATAATTACTATATATAGTAAAATTATGAGATACAGAATGTAAAATAAGTATGTGCAAAGAAATTCATGTAAAATATATTACTTGAGAGCCTTTAAGGTACAGACTGTTGAAAGTAAGAACCAAGAGACTTAGAAATGATCAAATAGATTTAACAAAGAGTCTAACAGAATTTCCAGAACTGAGATATATAATAATTTAAGCAAGAAAGTTAATACATATGTTAAATAGTTGATATGACAGAGTTCCAGAAAGGATTTAAGGAACTGAGAAATAGGCATGAAGTGATTACCTGGAATGTGGCACAAAGAGACAGATGGAAAATATGAAAGAGAGGTTAAGATTTGTAGAAGCTAGAGTGAAGGAACCTAATATACATTAATCAAGGCTCCATAAGAAAAAACACAGAATGTAGGAAATTTAATGTTTGAAGAAATACTAGCTGAGCAATTTCCAAAATGGAGGAGAGCTATCAGTGATCAAATATGAGAAGTCAATAAAGCCTAAGCAATATATATTTTAATAGATCCATGCCTACATGCATTATAGTAAAACCACAAAACAGCAAAGAAGGATGATAAAAATATCCAGGAAGAAAAGACAGATTGTCACAAAGAGCCTAACAACTGACTTCTCAGTAGCAACAATGAAAGTTAGATCTTAGAAAAATATCTTCAAAATGCTAACACAAAATGACTGTCCCTCTAGAATTAATCACCCAGAAAACCTTCTCTTTTGTGAATGTGGGTGAAATACAGACATTTTTTCAGTTGAATAAGAGCTGAGACAGTTTACTACCAACAAATCCAAACTAAAGAAACTGCATTATGACTTTAAATCAGGCAGAAAGGTAATGACCACAGAATAAAAGACTGAAATGCAGGCACCAGCACTGAGCAAAGATATTAGATATAGAGTTGAAGGATTCTTAAGTCTCTGTATTGTTTGACAATCGAGTGAAGATAGTGTGAAACTTTATAATATGCCAAATAAGTATGGATGATAAATTGAGATAACCTCTTAAAAAAAGTAGAAATGAAGAGGTGGAAGGTTGTAAAGCAACAGGCTTGGTCTAATGGATAAATAGAGAACACTTCAGGACTTCGCTGGTGATCCAGTGGTTAAGACTCCACAGTCCCAATGCAGGTGCCACAGCAGTTTGATCCCTGATCAGGGAACAGTTCTGAAGGAGAATAACTGGCAGGAAGATTTAACCTACCACGATGGAACAAGGTCAGAAAGCTGTTGTAATTAAGCCAGTGTGGTTTTAACAGAGAGGTAGAAAAATTGACTAATGAAAACACCAAAGAAGCCAGAAACACATCCACGTGTCTCTGCAGAGTGGGCACATTCCAGAGTCCCACAGGTCAGCAGCCAAAGGTTGGTCCTGTTGAGAATGGAGGCAGGGACCATTTTTGTTTCCATGGGGAAATGAATTGTGTTCATATCTATGTCACACAAAAATCAATTACAGATGGGTTACAGGTGGAACTTAAATGAGAAGTTTAAATGAGAATTTCTGCTCATCAAAACACACCTTAAAGGGAGAGAAAAGAGAAGGCACAAAACCGAAACAGATGTTTGTAAAATATTTGATATACTTGACAAAGACCTAGGTCTAGGTTCCAGAACATATCAAGACATTCTTAAAAGTGAATAAGGAAAAAGTAACAACTCAGTAGGAAAAATGGGCAAAGGACATGAAAAGGCATTCCCAGAAGAAGAAAGCTGCACAGTGCATACATCTTTGAGAAGAATGTAAATTGGCACAGTCACATTGGAAATCAGTTTGGCAGTATCTACTAAAATGGAACATGAGCTTGTATCCTTTAACCTGGTGTAGAGTGTATACCCTAACCTTCTGGTGTGTCCACTAAGGACACTTTTGTCCTCATGCGTCACAGGACATGAAAGTGTTCTCTTTCATGTTTGTTCCGGAGGGAGAGTAAACAGTTTATCAACAAGAGAATAGTCAGATTCTGTTGCAGTTCACACCCTATAGCTATGAACATAGTGGATAAATCTCACAGTTGTAATGTTGAGGGTGAGGAAAAAAAACCCAGAAAAAGACACACTACACACTTTCATTTATATGAAGTTTAAAAGCATACAAACCTATAGGTTATATGGATTCATGATACAGACCATTGTTGTTCAGCCACTCAGTCGTGTCTGACTCTTTGCGACCCCATGAACTGCAGCACACCAGGCTTCCATGTCCTTCACTATCACCCAGAGTTTGCTCAAACTCACATCCATTGAGTCAGTGATGCTATCCAACCATCTCATCCTCTGTCACCCCCTTCTCCTCCTGCCCTCAGACTTTTCCAGCATCAGAGTCTCTTGTGACAAGTCGGCTCTTCACATCAGGGAGCCAAAGTATTGGAGCTTCAGCGTCAGTCCTTCCAACGAATATTCAGGGTTGGTTTCCTTTAGGATTGACTAGTTTGATCTCCTTGCTATCCAAGGGACTCTCAAGAGTTTTCTCCAACATTGCAGTTCAAAAGCATCAGTTCTTTGGCACTCAGCCTTCTTTATGGTCCAGCTCTCACATCCATACATCTGGACAAACTATAGCTTATATAAGTAAATCTGTAGATAAAGGAAGGGAAAGAAAGAGCACAAACTCAGGGTAGTGGTTACCCCCAAGAGGGTGGATGGGGGCAATGGGGGCACTGTTGAGCATCCCTGGCTTCCTGAGAAGTTTGCCTGGAAGAGCTGGACTTCCTGCCTACTAACTAGCACTTGGACCAGAGGACTATCTCCCCCAGAGTACTTCTGGGGTGGGGCAGTACAAAAAGTGAGAAAACCCATTTGGGGAACTTTTCCCCTGTGTTTCCCCTGTGTGACTAAGAGGAGGAGTGTTGTGACTGGCAGGACATCACCAGCATCCCTGTGCCTGATTCAACGCAGTATCGGTACCATTGGATTCAATTCAGAAACATTTACTATATATACCCCAGCCATGTGGTGGGCACAATGTTAGGGGCCTGGAACTCCAAGATTAATAAAAGATATGGAGGTGAGTAGCAGGAGGGGCAGAAACAAGACAGATAGGTAAATTGGCAATGAAAAGTCTTGGGTGGATTTCTGACAAGGAGTACTTGGGTCCAGTAGGGACAAGTGGTGGGGAGATTGGGGGAGATTATGCTTCTTGAAGCTGAGTCTTTTTTTTTTTTTTTTTTTTTTTTGCAAAGAATAAGATCAGCATAATACAGAATTTGAAATCCCAACAAGGGGGTGTGTGGGAAAAATGAGGAAGGATCTAGTTCTATCTAAGGGTTTAAGGAAGTTAAAATAAGGATGACAGGAAAGACTAATATGCCAACAAAAAGGAGAGTTGCTGCTGCTGCTGCTAAATTGCTTCAGTCATGTCTGACTCCTAGCGACCCCATGGACTGCAGCCTACCAGGCTCCTCCATCTATGGGATTTCCCAGGCAAGAGTACTGGAGTGGTATGCCGTTGCCTTCTCCAATGAAGCTGAGTCTTGAAGGAAGAGTGGAAGTTAGGTACAGAACAGAGGATTCCTTTCAAGCAGAGTTTGGTTGTAAAGATACACAGAGGAGATGGGTGCTGTCCTGGAGCCTACACCTAGAGTGGGAGGGAGAGAGGAGGCGGAGAGTGGAGTTGGACTCTGCATCGTGCAGACATGGGGGTCCTCCCCATGCAGGTGGGGAAAATGACCGGACTGGTGCCCCTAGAACCCCCTCCTAGACAAGAGCAAGGGGGAGGCTGTGGCAGTGGCCCAGGTCGAGACAAGGAGATAGGGAAGGGTGGTAGAGATGAAGACGAGGAGGTGGGTCAAGAAATATGGTGGTTGGTTGGCTGCAGACAGTTCTCATAGCCAATTCTGTAAGACAGCAGTCAGCATCCTTCATCCAGTCCTGGGATTTGCTAGTGGGGAGTGGGCACACATGAGATCTCCCCTTGCCTTTCGAGTGATTTGCAACATTAATTTGCAAATGCAACACTTGGCCCCCAGTACATTTATGGCACTGCGGTTCTGTCACATTCATGCGAAAGCTCAGTAGCAGCATAGCTGAAATATGTCTTTGTGACAAAAATACTCTTCCTTGAGAAAATTCAGCTTCCAGTATAGTGCTTCCAAGATTAGTTCATACAAGAGGCAGTGAATGATCACTATAATTATAACATCGTGCCCATAAGGCTGGCTTGGTTGGATTCAGGTTTTCTTTGCTGCTTACAAGAAGTGCTTTTTGTAATTTTATCATCTAAACAAGGTTAGCATGTCTTACTTGTAATTGTAGTTGAGAACTGTGTTTCATGCACCCTGTGTTTATTTCATGGAATATTTTCAGAAGCAGGATTAAATATTCGCGTTTGTGGCTTGATGCTATGACCTTGGTCCCATTTTTATGACTGGAAAGCAAGAAGGAGGTCACAGAGCTCGTTCTTAAGTTTGGTTCATCCCTTGGCTTGGAAGGCAATAACTTTCAGGACAGAGAAGACCCTGCACTGTTTCTCCCTGGTGGCCAAGGCCAGATCTACCTTCCCCGCCACGCTTCCACTCAAAGTAGCTGATAGGTGAAGGAAAACAAGAGTTGCCTCATTTATTTATTGTCCAAGATGCCTAAGAAGTGGTTCGGCTGAGAAGATGCCTCAAAAAAGGAGTTTAGACAAACCACCAATTAATTTGGTTAAATAACTTTAATTTTTTCCACTTCTGAATTAAATAGTTTTAAAATGGAATTAGCCAAACAGCATTTTTAAACCATTGTTTAAACAACAATAGCAAAAGATTAGATGAATCTACCAGCTTTTATAATACAGTTATCCCCTAAGATTTAAGTAAGAGAGCTTCTGAGCCTCAGTAATTATCGCCACTAAATCTTTAGTCCCAACTAACCAGCACGCCCCTAAGATTGCTTTAAAATTAAATGCTTAATGAGATTGTTCATGACCACCAAAACAATCACTTTCTCTTTCTCCTTAAGAGCATTTTGCTACCCAGATTACAAACAGAAAGGTTTCCATTTCAGGCACGCATGAGAATTCTTATTAACAATAAAATGAAAGTCCCATTAAATTCTGCGTGGCTTTCTTAACCCTAGGTGACCAGCCCGCTAAGATGATCCCTTTCCTTGTGTCTTCATAGGGTGTGGAAATTTGTTCACCAGGTTTCTCCGTCTGATTCCCCAGGCCAGCCGGAACTGAGTCTTAGTTCAAAGATGCTGTGCAGTTGCTGAGTCAGACCAGACCCTAGAGGGCTTATGAAGCACCAGCTGCAGCTTCAGTGTTTACATTGTCCCCAGTGGCACCTGGTCCTGGGTTCAATTCCTGACTCTCCTACACACAAGCAGGGGGCCTTGGGTAAACCACTTGGACTCGCTGATCTTCAGTCACCTGTTCCATAAAAAGGGGATAATAACACGGTTGTTGTGAAAGCACAATTCAACAGTTTGCAAAATGCACAGTGCCTAACTGAGCAAACATTCAGTAAATGTTAGCTATTTGCATGAATATTGAGCAGGTTAAGAATGTCATCTTTTTAAGTCTTTTAACTTTTCGGTTTAAACAGAGTAATCTATTGTTGGAAATTAAAGGAAAGTTAGTTCTACATTTCAGAGGTGTCCTTTACACTTTTAAATATATATGCATTTTTAAAACTTTTTTTTTCCTTTTAGGCCAATTGTATCTGAGAAAAACGAACTTCTCATTCAGTTTTTATCAGATTTAAGTTTAACTGCAGATGGATTTATCGGCCACTATAAATTCAGGCCCCAGAAGTTGCCGACCACCACTGCACTGCCTGTTACCACCACCTTTCCAGCGACTACAAGTAAGTCTGCTTTGAAATTTCTACTCAGACTTGAGGAGTATAAGAAAAATTCTTCTGAAGTGGGGCGGGGGGGAACTGATTAAGAGGAAAGTACTTAAAACTAAAATCAGTTAAATAAGACAAAAACTTACATAAGATAATAATATGATTCCATGAATGAAAGAAAGTATAAGATATAAGAATGCTTATAAGCTAATAATTTAAAATGTTATTCAAGAAAATTATGGTCACTTAAAAATACTAGGAACCCTATTATAAGTAGAGAGCATAACAAGCCTAATTTTTCTTTCTTGGCATTTATAAAATCATGTTTTTCTTTTTATTACATAGAACTGTAGTATTTTGGGTTAAAATTTCAGGACCCTGACTCCTGCCCGTTTTCATTTCTGCCAGTATTTGGACTTTGTTGTGGGGAGGGGTATGATCCAAAATGTGCCATACAAAATATATCATTTTTTTCAAACTGGAGTAAATCAACAAAAATATTCTATGTATTGTAGACACCAGGTGGGGACCTCCGGTCTGGGTGTGACCTCAGAAGTACAAGGGCAACAGAGCGTCCTGTTTCTTGTCTCTACACCCTGTCAGCACAGCCCACCAGGATTTCAGGCCTCAGATCTCAAAATATAAAAGGGAGGAGGAAAGAGTGGGAAGGGGGAATCTAAGGTTAAGACATGAAATGGGCTGAAATAAGCCCAGCTGTATTGCCCACCATTTTCTGCCACTTCGCAGAGAGGGCTGTCCTGAGTACAAGCACTTACAGAAGGGCTGATTTTTCTGAGCATTCCGCAAGTGTGCCACCTTGTGGCCCGGAAGTGTACTGCTGCACATCGCAGCAATATTTCTCCAGTTCTCTCAGCGGACCTTGGAGTCCTTATTCTTTCCAGTGAATCATCTGTCTACACCCATGCGGTTCTCCAGCTTTTATATCCAGTCCTAAACGTTCTCTGAAGTTGCAAACATGAATTTTTAATTATCTCCTACAGGTTTGCAACTGCTAGACATTGAAATGAAAATATATCAGATTGAACTCATTTCTGTCACACTATATTCTGTCTCATTTCTGCTTCTCCACCTGTTTTCTCAAGCCTGGACCACAGCATCTGTAGCCACACCCCTAGGGTTCCCTTGACTTCCTCCATCTTAACTCCCCACAGCATGCCCTGCCCCTTCCCCCGACCCCCAACAGCGCAGACTGTGTCTTTCCCCCACGGAAATCTGTCGTCTCCGCCTATGCCTTCCAATACGGTGGCCACTTTTAGATGCTTGAAATGTGATCAGTGCAACTAAAGATCTGAATTTTTAACTTCATTAAACGTAAAAAGCCGCCTGTGGCCAGTGGCCAGACCAGTGGACAGTCCAGGGGCCAATCTCCTTCACACTTTGTCCCTGCGGCCTCTCCTTCTGGCTTCATCTTTGGGCTCTACCACCTTGCTCCTTATGCTCTAAGTATTTGGGATTTTATCCGAAGTGTGGAGGAAGCTGTTGGTGGATTTAAGCAAAGTTCAAGATTAGATTCTCACTTAATGTTGAGAATTCACCTTACTCACATGTTGATGAGACTTTAAACAAGAGCAGGAATACAATGGTACCATCTGATTTCATGATGTGGAGGCTGCCGGACACCCTGGCAAGGGTTGTGTGAGCCGAGTGATGCAGGTGGAAGCTGGACAAGGCGAGGGGGCGTGTGGAGCATGGCAAGGAAATGAACACCAAGTCCAGCAACTCGGTCTGAGGGTTCAGCCCTGAGGAAGGGAGGTAGAGAGCCTGAGTGTTTGAACGTGGTAAAGCTAAGGGGAAGTAGTTTGTAAAGAGGGAAAACAGAAGGGCGGAGCAAGGGAATAAGTGAGGAGGAAATTTCCACAAAGATGGCAGGGTCTGGCCTCCAGAGGGCATGCAGAAGGACAGACCTTAGGCCAGAGGTAGACAGCCTCCTCTCTTAAGAGAGGAAGGAAGTGAGGTATAGATGGAGACAGCTCGGAGGTCTGGTGGAGGACATTTTGTTCTGTGATCTTCGTTCTCACCAGAAAATAGGCAAGGTCACCCACTGAGAACAAGAAGGGAGGTGGGAGCCCTGGGGGTTGTGGGGCAGTTTGTCACTTGGATGAGGGTCTGTTTGTGTTCTCAGCTGTCTGTGAGCAGGCACAGAAAGAGAAAAGAGTCTCCTACCAGACTCCTAAAGGGCAGAGGGCAGAGTGGAACAGGCATGTAGGTATTGTTAAGAAAGTAACTGAACTAATGGACCATGGAAACTACATGGAGAAGCTGAGGAATTAAGATGGGCCAGGTCAATGGAGTGGGAAATAGGTGAGGGGTCAGTGCATTGAACCTCTAAAGACAGAAGACTGAGTGACTGAACTGAACTGAAAGCAGAGAGGTTCTGTTGGATGAAGGATGAGAGATTGGTGTTGAGACTTCAGCAGAAGGACACGTGAGCTTGGGACTGAGGGGCGAAGATGGACCAGAGGGAACATCTGAGATGCAGGGGGTATTGAGGCTACAGCCAGAGAGCGATCGTCCCCAAGGAGGGAGGACATACCGAGATGCTTGAGGGAGCACATGAGGAGGAAAGCTGAAGCGTGCCACGCTTGAGTGTGCAGGGCAGCAGAGAGCAGACGGGAAGAAGATGAGTGTCAGGGTGGGCCACCCACCCAACCTCCAGACTAATGTCCTTAGGCCAAGAAGGAGCTGGTTTCAAGTGGTCCATGTAAGAAGATGCTCTTTCATCAGACAAGAGAACCACTTAGCTTTGGACTCAGCGAATCAGATAAATTTAGGTCCCCAACTTTTAGAGCAATATTCCCTCTAAATGCTTTCTGAGCTCTTTCTCTACAGTATATATATATGCTATTATGTATATTTTAACGTTAAACTGTGTATATTTTTAATATTGTAATCCACTTTAGATCCTTTTGGAGATAAGTAGGGACACAAATTAAGAGTAAATTCACAGAAAGTTTAGCAGAACATATTAGAAGGGCTAATTCTTACCCAGTAGGTACAGCTCTATGACAGTGGTTCTGCTTAGTTCTTCCTAACATGTTGCCACATATAAGGGAATCATTACCAAATGTTTTGGAAACAATTTTAATGATGAAAATGAGGATTAAATATTTTCATTTCATTTCGTAAGGATTAAATATTATCATCATATCACAGCTTTCCAACCTTGGCACTATTTACACTTTTGGCCAGATAATTCTTTGCTGTTGGGGGCTGTCCTATTCACTGTGAAATGTTGAGCAGCATCACTGGTTATCTACCTACTAGATGTTGGTATCATCTCCTAGTTGTGACTGACAAAAATATTTCCAGAGTTTACCAAATGTCACCTAATGGGAGAAATCACCCTCAGTTGAGAACTACTGTGTATATCTATTTAGCTGTACTTTTAAATTTGCCTACTTCTCAGTTCTTAAGATCCTTACAGGCAGTGACAGGCTCAAAATGTTTTAGTGATGGGTTGCATCTAAGTACAGGCGTAGCACACTTCATCACATGAGCATTGTTCCCCAAAACCTGTAATGCTAACATTTGGATAATTGTGTATTTAAAATGCACCAAGAAAACTCCCTCCACTCTCAGGGGAACCCCATAAGATTCCTTTGGTGAAGTGAAGAGTTAACCTATATTTCCTGTGTTCTTATTTGCTGTTCTGGGTTTTTGGTAAGCAGGACACATGAGACTGTATCTATTTTTGGTTACAGCATTAGTTATATATAAAGGAAGAAGAGAATAGGGCTAAATTTGGGTTATCTTTGATCTCAGGTTTAAGGCTCAGTAGAGGGCATTGAGTTACCCTGAGGAAATTAAGAGTAGAAGTTGGTAACATGAGGAATATCCTTTGCAGGTTCTTTAAGTATTTCATTGCAGTGACAGATTGGGGGCTCGGAGAAATAAATGAGAATTTTAAATTGACTGATTCAGATCTAAACACCAATTATATATGCATTCATTTTCCTGAATCTTATGTATTTCTTCTTGGAATGAAGGTGTAAAGCCCACCGTGGCCCTGTGTCAGCAGAAGTGTAGACGGTCGGGGACTCTGGAGAGCAATTACTGCTCAAGCAACTTCGGTAAGAAAGAAAACCGTCTTTCCTCTTTAATCAGAAACCCGAAACTGCACGCTTAATCTCAAAGGCGCTGCTATGAATGGGATGGTAAAGGGTCAGCTACACTCTGCATCGACCCAGGAAAGTATTTTCCTCCACACTGAGGTGTGTTGCACTGTTCGAAGTGTTAGAGTTCACAACTGAGAAAAATGTGTGCAGAAAATACACGTCTTTCACACAAACTTAAAACTTAATAATTTGACCTCTGGCACATGACACTACTGTTCTGTGTGTTCTGGCCAGCCCAGTGTTTCCCCCACCCCAGGAAAAAACCCTGCATCCTTTTTATTTTCTCCTCACGTAGTTTTCATGTACTGAGTATTTTGTCACACATCTGTAATTCAACTTAAATAAATCAGAAACATATCCAAGCTGGCCTCTCTCAGAAGAAATTCAAGTATTTCCTCTGCAGTGTCCCTCCAGAGGGTGAAATTAAAACTTGCAAATCTGAAATCCATTTGGAAACTCTTATAAACTGGAAGATATCGAGCAGATATTACCTAATGAATCAGAATTCCTAAAGAGTTTTTTTCCAATTAAAAAAATCTTGCCCCAGCCCTAAGCATCCTGCACCCTGCATCAAATAAATAAAATTAAAAAAAAAAATCTTGCACATTCTGTGAAAACTGCTTAAGAGCAAATGATCCCAAGTTGAATTATGTTGGTTATGTTTGAAAGGAATATGGAAGAAAAGTGTTATCAGGAAAAGAAAGCTGCTACGGCCTAAATAGGTTACCTAACACAGAGGGCCTCCCAGAAGAAGCTTTGCTTGCTTTTTCTCATGCCTTCAAATAACTGCAGCCCAGATTGACCATATTGTAGTGAAGATGTGAGGACAGTAAAGAATATAGGGCCCTCTAGAAGGAGGGAATATATGTATACATATAGCTAATTTGGGGCTTCCCAGGTGGCGCATTTGGTAACGAATTTGCCTGCCAGTGCAGGAGATGTAAGAGACGTGGGTTCAATCCCTGAGTCGGTAAGATGCCCTGAAGGAGGAAATGGCAACCCACTCTAGTATTCATGCCTGGAACATTCCATGAACAGAGGAGCCTAGTGAGCTACAGTCCATGGAGTCACAGAGTCGGACATGATTGAGTGTGTACACACACACACACACACAAACACATAGCTAATTCAGTTTGTTGTACCCCATTATAAAGTAACTATGCGTGCTCAGCAGCTCAGTCGTGTCCGATTCTTCATGATGCCACAGAATGGAGCCCGTCAGGTTCCTCTGTCCATGGGATTTCCTAGACAAGAGTACTGGAGTGGGTTGCCATTTCTTACTCCAGGGAATCATCCCGACCCAGGAATCGAACCTGAGTTTCCTGCGTCTCCTGCATTGGCAGGCACATTGTTCAGCACTGAGCCACCTGGGATGCCCCCAAAGCAACTATACCCCAATAAAAAAAAAAAACTAGGGCCCTAGATGTATCTGGAGTTTCCATGCCAAAATGCAAATAACCAGCATGAAAATGAAGACCGGTAGCACCAGGTGTCATTGCTCCCACATCCAGTGTGATCTCCTGTAACAGGTGCTTAAGGAAATCTCCTTCCTAGTCCTTCGGAGCTATCTGATTCCACTCCACTACCGACTGACATTTTGCAGAGAATCGCTCATCGCTGGGAATCAAAGTAAGGTGTAATAAGAATTCTGATGTGATGAGCTTTGCACACCACATAAGCAGTGAGTTTTCACTTTATCCTGAAAGGGTAATATTATCAAGTCCAAAACTCCATCTACTCCATTGTGACTTACACGGCAAAATGACTCAGTACTATCACCAGAGGCCTGTTGGTTCCTAACCAGCATTGGTAACACTCTTGTAGGGGCAGGGTTTTGTTTTTGGCTTTAATTGGCCACATCATGCAGCATCCAGTATCTTAGTTCCCTGACCAGGGATCGAACCTATGCCCCCTGCAGTGGAAGCACGGAGTCTTAAGCAATGGATCACCAAGGAAATACCTTTAGGGGCAAGTTTTGATTTCACAGTGACTGGGGGCTGCAGTTGGTTTTCTGAGTAAGGACAGGATTATCAAAAAGTCATTCAGTCCAAGTCCTACATCGCATGGAATACGCCCCCTTCAAAAAATGCCCAAAGCATGCCTTTGTGAAACACTGCATCTTTCTTTACGTGGCTGGGAAGTAAGACTCTTCTCTGAGTGTTACATGGTAAGAAGAGAGAGTTACATAATGAAAAGCAACGGAATTTTGCTAGTTTTTTCTAACCAAGGAAATGTTTAAAGTTATACCTCAGTTCTATACTTTGATTTGTTCATTGAGATAAAAACGATGGATAAGAAAGAGAATATGAAAGACCCAGAGGGACTTCCCCAGAAGTCCAGTGGCTAAGACTCCAAGCTCCCAATGTAGGGGGCTTGGGTTCGATCCCTGGTCAGGGAACTAAGATCCTGCATGCGGCAACTAAGACCTAGCTCGGCCAAATAAATAAACAAAAAGAGAGGAACCAGGGGGAGATACAGAAAGGTAAGTGCTCACCCACACAGACACAAGGACTCAGATCTTTATGGCTCAAACCTCCATCATGCTGCTTCTTATTCTGGCACTGCCTTAAAGATACACAGTCCTGCTGAGTATTAAGAAGCAGAGGTGCAATTACCACGTTTGGTAATTGATCCACAAGTTGGATAAAACATTGGAACAAGTCTCTGTCTCAGCAACTGACTTCAGTTTGGTAGTTATTTTGTTTTTTTTTCAATGCCTAACAGCTAGGGTAACATTACAGCCCCATGACTCCTGTTTTTCAACCTGTATTTTGATGACAGATAATACAGAATTAAAATTAATGACTCTTATTAGGCCCTTCTTTCTAACATTAAAATGTTTCCCATCTGAAAGTTAGAGGAATGTATCAATACAACTATTTTCAGTTCTGCTTACATTGGTCTTCACTGTCCTATGATTTTAAAAATGTTTGCTTTTGCAGTCTTGGCCGGCACTATCATCACCACCATCCCTCGAGGTGGGAGTCTGCATGCCACGGTCTCCATCATCAACATTTATAAAGAGGGCAATCTGGCAATTCAGCAGGCGGGCAAGAACATGAGCGCCAAGGTCATTGTGGTCTGCAAGCAGTGCCCACTCCTCAGAAGAGGTAAGCAGGAAGAAAACTCCAGGCTTTCTTCCGGGGGAGCTCAAGGGCAGAGAAGGGGAAAGGAGAGCCTCTCCGAGCAAGTCATGGATCTTTCCATGCCATGGCTGGTCTAGAGAAGTCAAGTCATGGCTCATGTATTGCCCACTTCTGATGGAGAAGGAGGGCCTTTGGAGTCAGGCAGAATTGGGCTCCAGTCTCAGTTCCTGTAACTTGTGGAAGGCGACAGGATAATGGAAATGGTCAGTGAGTTCAAGAAGCATTTGAAGTTGGATCAACAGGAAACAGACAGAGAAAGAGGTTCAGGAGAGATTTTCAATTACTGCACTTAAAGTACCACTACTATGTGTAGAGGAAAATATCTATCAAGGAATAGGAAATTCAAGGACTTCCCCTGTGGTCCAGTAGCTAATAAGACTCTACGCTCCCAATGCAAGGGGCCCAATTGGGAACTGGTTCAGGGAACTAGATCCCATATGCTGTAGTTAAGAGTTCACGTACCTCAGTGACGATTGAAGATCCCATGAGCAGCAACTAAGACGCAGTGCAGCCAAATAAAAACATTTTTTAAAAAAAAGGAACGGGAAATTCAGAGCTGGTGTTCAGAAGAGAGAGGTATCTATGGGCTAGAATGAAAGATCTGGGGCTCATCTGTAGATATGAGATTATTAAATTCATGGGTGAGAGTGAGTTTATTAAGATAAATTTTAGGAAAAAGAAAGTTACCTTAGAGCCAGAGGCACATAAATTTTTAAAACAAGTATATAAAGGTAATGTATTTTCTATGGTTTTTTGAAGAAGTTAAATAAGTAGTGCATGCTTAGTCGCTTTCGTTGTGTCTGAATCCTTGTGACCCTGTGGACTATATAGCCCACCAGGCTCCTCCGTCCCTGGAGATTCTCTAGGCAAGAATGCTGGAGTGGGTTGCCTTGCCCTCCTCCAGGGGATCTTCCCAACCCAGGGGTCGAACCCACATCTCTGATGTCTCCTGCATTGGCAGGCGGTCTTTGCCACTAGTGCCAGCTAAGTAGAGAAGGATTTAAAATAAAAAGGGAAGCCCTTTCCCTTTCCCCAGAGGCACAGTGAAAACCTCTTTCCAGAAAGTTCTGTCCGTGTGAAAATGTACATACACATGTAGACAAATGGGATCTTTCTACACATATTCTGGTCAAACTTCCCTCCACATGATGTGTACGTGGACAGCTTTCCATCAACAGCACATACACAGCTCTCTCTTTCTTTGGAATGGCGGTAATGGCAGTAATGCCTGGTACTCCGCTGTGTGATGAACCATGACTTCCCATCCGACATCAGCTTGTTCCTTTTCTCAGTCTTATTACAAACCTTTCCCACAATCAAAAGAAGCCAAAGCTTTACCACACATACAGAAATACAGATATCCACATTAAGAAAGCTTTACTATGAATTCAGATTGTTCAGAAAAATCAGAAGCCAGCAGCTTCACATCGACTCTATTTTTGAAAAAATATATATATTGTGAGAAAATCTGTCTACAATAAAATGGAAAATGCCAGAAAGGAAAATTTTGATCACTTTTATCATAACAGATTTGATCTTCAGAGCTTCATATAACATTATAAACTAGATTAAAATGCAAACAAACATGATAAAATGGTAGAGGAATTTTTGAAAACAATGGGTAAGAGGTTGATAATATTTAAGTAGTATTAAGGACTTGATTTCTGAACAGAAAATAATTGGTAATTTCAAAGCAAAATGTAGAAAGGATATAATCAAGAATAAATAATAAATTAATACAGTAACATTGTACCTCACTACTAAGAAAAGTGAACATCAGAAAAATAAGACCGACATCACCTTATAGTTTGTTGAAAAAGCAACATGGTACAACTTTCATATGCTCACATACTGTTGCTCAGAAACTATGCTCTAAAACATAGTTTCTTGAAGAAATAATCAGAGATGAGCACAAATATGCATGTAAAACACATAAATTCCAAATAATAATCCCATTGACTCTTAAGAGGGGATAGTAAAGACTCTGTAAAAGGTAACAGTTCTTTCCAGAAGTATCCAGAACAGCAAGTAATCCAGGTCTGGATACTTACTGTCAGATCTCATCTCATCAGATCTCATACTTAGTGTCATCTCTCTTGCAGTGGCATCGGCCCGCCTGGCCTGCCAAGCCTTCACAGGCTCAGGACCACTACAGTTACAGTGGTGGACCACAGAGGAAGGCTTATGCAGGGCGAAAGTGTCTCTGATGACACACAGCGGGAGAGGGAGAATAAAGGAGGTGGTAACACATAGATTTTTCTGAAGCAATGTAAATCTTCAGAGTTGAACCCGACATACCTCAGTGTGGGCTCCAGTCTAGGCCTACCTACCTTAGCCAGACCCACAGATACATAAAAAAATAGTACAACAGATAAAAGTACTTTTTAGTACATATCTTTTTAGGGACTATAAGAATGTAAAGAAGTATATGGTCCAACCATGCCCTCAAAAACTTACATAGTATAAATGTTGGAGAGGTTAATAAAAAGTTCAAGACAACAGTGGAAGACAATGGATCAATAGTTGCCAAATGCCTGGGGAGATCCAGAAGCCTAGTAGAACCAGGAGAGGCCTTTTGAATACTGCCCCTTGAAGAAGGAGAGCTTTTCATAGGAATAGTGTTGATAGAGGACACTCAGTAAATACATTAGACCTTATGCAGAGCTGGACCTGACTGGGTCTAATCATTCCATCCAGTTTCATAATGTAAGCAGAGCTGGAACATTCTATTCTGTCAAAGTTAGATTTTTTTTTTTCAGTGAGAGTCTTAAACAAGATTTTATGCTAGAAAGAACAAATATCTAATTACACCATTTGTAAAACCTTTACCTGGAGGTAAGTTATAGTCTTAAGTTGTTTTGAACCAACACACACAGAAAAAAAAATTAATCTTACATTCTCTTTTAGGTTTAAATTACATAATTATGGGTCAAGTGGGTGAAGATGGGAGAGGCAAGATCATGCCCAACAGCTTTATCATGATGTTCAAGACCAAGAATCAGAAGCTCCTGGACGCCCTGAAAAACAAGCAATGTTAACACTGTGTCCATTTAAGCTGCGTTCTGTCACTGCCTTTGAAAGATCTTTTATTTCTCAGTAGAAAAAGAAAATTTATAACCTGAAATATTGAGCTTTCAGAGAGATTTACTCTTCACAGGATGTAGGTTGGAGAGCTCGGGTGCTGCTGATGGAAGTTCTGTTGCTTGCACGAAAGAGGAGCAGATATCTAATTGGAAGCCTGCAGACTCAGTGGGGTGATCAGACTAAGTGTATCAAGCGTTGACAGTTTGGAAGCAGTTTATTTATGTATCTCTGTAAAAGGATATTTTAGAAATGAGTTGTGTGAAGATGTAAAAAAGAGATTTTTATACGTGCAATATTTATAGCGATATTTGTTTTACCTTCAAGCATTTGCTCTGAGGTGTTATATTCTTCTCTCGCATTTTTAAAACCAGTGCTTAATAAAATATTTTTAAATGATTATATAACTGCCATTAAACTTTTTTATTAAAAAGTTGAACACTATGAAAAGAATATCCTCTGGTATTTACCTGTAAAGTTGTCCTTGTTATCAAGGGGCATCCCTCATAGCTCAGTTGGTAAATCATCTGCCTGCAATGCAGGAGACCTGGGTTCAATTCCTGGATCAGGAAGATCCCCTGGAGAAGGGAATGGTAACCCACTCCAGTATTCTTGCCTGGAGAATCCCATGGACAGAGGAACCCGACAGGCTACAATCCATAGGATCGTCAAGAGTTGGACATGACTTAACAACTAAACCACCACCACCAAAAGAGCAGTCCAAGGACGACAGGAACCAGTTGGATCCAGTCCTGTAAACAGACTATAATTCTTTTCTGCAGAACCAGAGAATTGAGAGCTGGAATGGTGTCCCTCAGGAATCTCGTTCAGGTCCTTCACTTTGTAATAGAAATGGAAGCTCGGGTATATTTAGTAACTTGTCCAGAGCACACACCTCCCAAAAGACAGAACAGGCAATCAAGCTCAGAAGCCCTAAGTCCAAACCCAGTGCCCTTCCTGCCACTAGGAGAGGTCTTCTCTGCCCCAGAGGAAAACTCTCATCTTGCAGTGTTCAGTCTTTGTTTCCCTAGCCTAAATCATAATCAGTCATTTTATAGGACTTGAGTTAGAAGTACAGAAATTAGAAGAGCTCCTCCCACCTCTGTTTTGTTCATCCCTAGTTAACTGGGTCCGGGTGTATCTATTGGGATGCATTCTGCCACTGCCTTTAAAAAATCTATACTCACCCAGGAGAGGAAGAACTATAAAAGGGCTCCCATCGTGTGCAGAGCTACTTAAAACGCAGCCCAGTCGTACCTGCCAGGGGTGTGGCAACCAGCCTCAGGAGGTTGTTGGCCGGGAATTACAGAAGAGGGAATAACTGTCCCTATCCAAAGAAGGTAAAAAAGCACACCTGGGATAAACACAGACTTGGGTCATAAGTTCCCCCATAGCTGAAGCAATGTTTTAGAAGTAAGGGAAAATACTCCTTTGGGTAAAAATTATAACTCCCAGCCCTAGATGTGACCAGACACTCAAAGAGCAGAAAATTGAAATTCAAAAGGAAGAATTCTGCTTGGGCAGCTAAGGGAGGACAAGAAAGCAATGAATGTGGGCTAGTTTGAGGGTCAGGAATCATTCCTAAACTCTCCCGGTGGGATGACCATCAGTACCAGGGAATTCGGGGCGTCCCTGGTGGCTCAGATGTAAACAATCCGCCTGCTAATGCAGGAGATGTGGGTCGACACAGGTTTGATCCCTGGGTGGGGAAGATCCTCTGGAGGAGGAAATGGCAACCGACTCCAGTATTCTTGACGGAATTTCCATGAGCCGAAGAGCCTGCAGGGCTTTAGTTCAAGGGATTGCAGAGTCGGACACAACAACTAGACAACAACCACCAGGGAATTCACCAGCTGAGGAAGTGGATGAACAAGAGGAGCTGGTGGGTGGCTTCCCTGGCCAGTGCCACCTTCTAGAAAAGCCCTCTCAACCCACAGAGGGCACAGGGCAGCTGCGAGCAGCCAGGATTTAACTGTGGAATCCTGATTGATTCCACCCTTCTCTAGACAGCTCACTACCTTTCAAGAATGCATGCTGTGGGACCTTGGGAGCAATTACTAAAGATTTTAGCATTTCTTACAGAAACTTCTTATTGATATACCATAGGTAGCAGGCTTGCAGCCATCAGCTTCCTTCACAACCAGTGGAAATATCTCCATAGGTTTCTGAGAGCAGGTTGGAGTCACAGTGAGGTAAAAGGAAATCCAGACTGCTTATACCACTGACATCTCTGACAGAAGACTTGGAACCATTGATGGGATTTGTGGTTAATAATAGATGGCAATGATTTGTCTTTTTTTTTTTTTTAACAAAAAAATTTTTTTTATTGAAGGATAATTGCTTTACAGAATTTTGTTGTTTTCTGTCAAACCTCAACATGAATCAGCCATAACTATACATATACCCTCTCCTTTTTTGAACCTCCTTCCCCATTCCACCCCTCTAGGTTGACACAGAGCCCCTGTTTGAGTTTCCTGAGCCATATAGCAAATTCCCGTTGGCTATCTATTTTACATATGGTAACATAAGTCTCCATGTTACTCTGTTCATACATCTCACCCTCTCCTGCCCTCGCCCCATGTCCGTAAGTCTGTTCTCTAGGTCTGTTTCTCCACTGATGCCCTGGAAATCAGTTCTTCAGTACCGTTCTTCTAGATCCCAAATATATGTGTTCAGTTCAGTCAGTTCAGTTCAGTCATTCAGTCGTGTCCGATTCCTTGCCACCCCATGAATCGAAGCACACCAGGCCTCCCTGTCCATCACCAACTCCCAGAGTTCACCCAGATTCACGTCCATCGAGTCAGTGATGCCATCCAGCCATCTCATCCTCTGTCGTCCCCTTCTCCTCCTGCCCCCAATCCCTCCCAGCATCAGAGTCTTTTCCAATGAGTCAACTCTTTGCATGNTTTTGTACAGTTCTTCTGTGTATTCTTGCCACCTCTTCTTAATATCTTCTGCTTCTGTTAGGTCCAATATGTGTTAGAATACAATATTTATCTTTCTCTTTCTGACTCACTTCACTGTTCACCCACCTCGTCAGAACCGACTAAAATGTGTTCCTTTTTATGACTGAGTAATATTACATTGTGTATATGTACCGCAACTTCTTTATCCAATCATCTATCAGTGAACATCTAGGTTGCTTCCATGTTCTAGCTATTGTACATACTGCTGCGATGAACAATGGGATACATGTGTCTCCTTCAATTTTGCTTTCCTGAGGGNAACCGACTAAAATGTGTTCCTTTTTATGACTGAGTAATATTACATTGTGTATATGTACCGCAACTTCTTTATCCAATCATCTATCAGTGAACATCTAGGTTGCTTCCATGTTCTAGCTATTGTACATACTGCTGCGATGAACAATGGGATACATGTGTCTCCTTCAATTTTGCTTTCCTGAGGGTATATGCCTAGGAGTAGGATTGCTGGGTCATATGGTGGTTTTATTCCTAGTTTTTTAAGGAATCTCCATACCATCTTCCATAGTGGCTGTATCAATTTACACTCCCACCAACCGTACAAGAGCATTCCCTTTTCTCCACACCCTTTCCAGCATTTATTGTTTGTAGACTTTTTGATGAGGGCCATTCTGACTGGTGTGAGGTGATATTTCATTGTATTTTTGACTTGCATTTTTCTAATAATGAGCAATGTTGAGCATCTTTTCATGTGTTTGTTAGCCATCTGTATGTCTTCTTTGGAGAAATGTCTGTTTGGGTTTTTTTCCCACCTTTTGATCGGGTTGTTTGTTTTTCCAGTATTGAGTTGTATGAGTTGCTTGTTTATTTTGGAAATTAATCCTTGATCAGTTGTTTCATTTGCTATTATTTTCTTCCATTCTGAAGGTTGTCTTTTCACCTTACTTATCATTTCCTTTGCTGTGCAAAAGCTTCTAAGTTTAATCAGGTCCCACTTGTTTACTTTGGTTTTTATTTCCATTACTCTAGGAGGTGGGTCATAGAGAACCTTGCTTTGATTTATGTCATTGAGTGTTCTGCCTATGTTTTCCTCTAAGAGTTTTATAGTTTCTGGTCTTACATTTAGGTCTTTAATCCACTTTGAGTTTATCTCTGTTTATGGTGTTAGGAAGTGTTCTAATTTCATTCTTTTACGTGTAGCTGTCCAGTTTTCCTGGCACCATTTATTATAGAGGCTATCTTTGCACCATTGTATATTCTTGTCTCCTTTTCAAAAATAAGATATCCATATGTGCATGGGTTTATTTCTGGGCTTTCTATCTTGTTCCATTGGTCTATATTTCTGTTTTTGTGCCAGTACCATGCTGTCTCAATGACTGTAGCTTTGTGGTATAACCTGAAGTCAGGAAGGTTGATTCCTCCAGCTCCATTCTTCTTTCTCAAGACCATTTTGGCTATTCGGGGTCTTTTGTGTTTCCATATGAATTGTGAAATTTTTTGTTCTAGTTCTGTGAAAAATGCCATTGGTAATTTGATAGGGATCACATTGAATCTGTAGATTGTGTTTGGTAGTATAGTCATTTTCACAATAGATTCTTCCTACTCAGGAACATGGACTGTCTCTCCGTTTGTTTATGTCATCTTTGATTTCTTTCATTAGTATCTTATAATTTTCTGTATACAGTTCTTTTGTCTCCTTAGGTAAGTTTATTCCTAGATATTTAATTATCTTTGTTGCAATGATGAATGTAATTTCTATTTCAGATTTTTCATTGTTAGTATATAGAAATGCAAGTGATATCTGTGTATTGATTTTGTATCCTAAAACTTTGTTAAATTCACTGATTAGCTCTAGTAATTTTCTGATAGTATCTTTAGGGTTTTCTAAGTACAGTATCATGTCATCTGCAAACAGTGAGAGCTTTACTTCTTCTTTTCTGATCTGGATTCGTTTTCTTTTCCTTCTTTGATTGCTGTAGCTAGGACTTCCAGACATATGTTGAATAATAGTGGGGAAAGTGGACACCCTTGTCTTGTTCCTGATCTTAGGGGTAATGCTTTCAATTTCTCACCAATGAGAATAATGTTTGCTGCAGGCTTATCATATATGGCCTTTACTCTGTTCAGGTAGATTCCTTCTATGCCCATTTTTTGAAGAGTTTTAATCTTAAATGGTGCTGAATTTTGTCAAAGGCTTTTTCTGCATCTATTGAAATTATCATATGATTTTTATCTTTCAGTTTGTTAATATGGTGTATCACATTGATTGATTTGCATATATTGAAGAATCCTTGCATTCCTGGAATAAACCCAACTTAATCATGGTGTATGAGCTTTTTGATGTGTTGCTGAATTCTGTTTGGTAAAATTTTATTGAGGATTTTTGCATCTATATTCATCAGTGATATTGGCCTGTAGTTTTCTTTTTTTGTGTTGTCTTTGTCTGGTTTTGGTATCAGGGTAACGGTGGCCTTATAGAATGAGTTTGGAAGTGTCCCTTCCTCTGCAAGTTTTTGAAAGAGTTTTAGAAAGATAGGCATTAGCTCTTCTCTAAATATTTGATAGAATTCTCCTGTGAAAGCATCTGGTCCTGGGCTTTTGTTTTTTGGGAGATTCTTGACCACAGCTTCAGTTTCAGTCCTTGTAATTGGACTGTTCATAATTTCTATTTCTTCCTGGTTCAGTCTTGGAAGATTGAACTTTTCTACAAATCTGTCCATTTCTTCCAGGTTATCCATCTCATTGCCATAGAGTTGTTCATAATATCATAATCCTTTGTATTTCTGTATTGGCTGTTGTAATCTCTACTTTATCATTTCTAATTTTGTTGACTTGGTTCATCTCTCTTTTTTCCTTGATGAGTCTGTCAATTTTGTTTATCTTCTCAAAGAGAACCAACTTTTAGTTTTATTAATCTCAGTATTGTTTCTTTCATGTCTTTTTCATTTCTTTCTGCTCAGATCTTTGTGATTTCTTTCCTTCCACCAATTTTTGGGTTTTGTTCCTCTTTTTCCAGTTGTTTTAGGTGTAAAGTTAGGTTGTCTATTCAATGTTTTTCTTGTTTCTTTTGGTAGGATTGTATTGCTATAAACTTCCCTCTTAGAACTGCTGCTTTTGCTGCAGCCCACAGGCTCTGAATTGTCATGTTTTTGTTGTCATTTGTTTCTAGAAACTTTTTGATGTCCCTTTTGATTTCTTCAGAAACCTGCTGGTTATTTAAAAATGTGTTGTTTAATCTCCATGTGTTTGTGTTTCTTACACTTTTTTCTTGTAATTTATATCTAGTCTCATAGTGTTCTGGTCAGAGAAGATGCTTGATATGATTGCAATTTTCTTAAATTTCCTGAGGTTTGATTTGTGACCCAGGATGTGGTCTATCCTGGAGAACGTTCCATGTCCACTTGAGAAGATGTTTTCTGCATTTGGATGGAATGTCCTGAAGATATCAATGAGATACAGCTCATCTAATGTATCATTTAAGACTTGTGTTTCCTTATTAATTTTCTGTTTCAATGATGTGTCCATTGGTATGGCTGGGGTGTTAAAGTCTCCTACCATTATTGTGTTACTGTCAATTTCTCCTTTTATGTCTGTTGGTGTTTGTCTTATGTATTGACGTGCTCTTATGTTGGATGCATAGATATTTACAATTGTTATGTCTTCCTCTTAGATTGATCCCTTGATCATTATGTAGTGTCCTTCCTTATCTCGTAATCTTTTTTATTTTAAGACCTATTTTGTCTGATATCAGGATTGCTACTCTAGCTTTCTTTTGCTTCCCATTTGCATGGAATACATTTGTCCATCCTCTCACTTTCAGTCTATGTGTGTCTTTAGATCTGAAGTGGGTTTCTTGTAAACAGCATATATATGGGTCTTGTTTTTGTATCCATTCAGCCAGTGTGTGTCTTTTGGTTGGAGCATTTAATCCATTTACATTTAAAGTAATTATTGATACATATGTTCTTATTGTCATTTTCTTAATTGTTTGGGGTTGATTTTATAGCTCTTTTTCCTTCTCTTGTATTTCTTGACTATATAAGTCCCTTTAACATTTGTTGTAAAGTTGGTTTGGTGCCACTGAATTTTCCTAACTTTTGCTTGTCTAAAAAGCTTTTTATTTCTCCATCAATTTTGAGTGAGATTCTTGCCAGGGACAGTAATCTTGGTTGTAGATTTTTCCCGTTCAGTACTTTAAATCTCTCCTGCCATTCTCTCTGGCCTGCAGAGTTTCTGCTGAAAGATCAGCTGTTAAGTGTGTGGGATTTCCCCTGTATGTTACTTTTTGCTTCTCCCTGGCTGCTTTTAATATTCTTTCTTTGTATTTAGTCTTTGTTAGTTTGATTAGTATGTGTTTTGGCATGTTTCTCCTTGGGTTTATCCTGTATGGGACTCTTTGTGCCTCTTGGACTTGACTGATTATTTCGTTTTCCATGTTGGGGAAATTTTCAACTATAATCTCTTCAAAAATTCTCTCATACCCTTTCTTTTTCTCTTCTTCTTCTGGGACCCCTATAATTTGAATGTTGGTGTGTTTGATATTGTGCCAGAGGTCTCTGAGACTATCTTCAGTTTTTTCACTCTTTTTACTTTATTCTACTCTTCAGAAGTTATTTCCACCTTTTTATCTTCCAGCTCATTGACTTGTTCTTCTGCTTCAGATATTCGGCTATTGATTCCTTCTAAAGTATTTTTTTAGAAGAAAAGTTATGACCAACCTAGATAGCATATTGAAAAGCAGAGACATTACTTTGCCAACAAAGGTCCATCTAGTCAAGGCTATGATTTTTCCTGTGGTCATGTATGGATGTGAGAGTTGAACTATGAAGAAAGCTGAGTGCCGAAGAATTGATGCTTTTGAATTGTGGTGTTGGAGAAGACTCTTGAGAGTCCCTTGGACTGCAAGGATGTCCAACCAGTCCATTCTGAAGGAGATCAGCCCTGGGATTTCTTTGGAAGGAATGATGCTGAAACTCCAGTACTTTGACCACCTCATGAAAAGAGTTGACTCACTGGAAAAGACTGATGCTGAGAGGAATTGAGGACAGGAGGAGAAGGGGACGACAGAGGATGAGATGGCTGGATGGCGTCACTGACTCGATGGGCATGAGTCTGAGTGAACTCCGGGAGTTGGTGATGGACAGGGAGGCCTAGGGTGCTGCGATTCATGGGATCGCAAAGAGTCAGACATGACTGAGTGACTAAAATGAACTGAACTGAGAGTATTTTTAATTTCTGTAATTGTGTTGTTTGTCTCTATATGTTTATTCTTTAATTCTTGTAGCTCTTTGTTAATTGATTGTTGCATTTTCTCCAATTTGTTTTCAAGGTTTTTGATCATCTTTATTATCATTATTCTGGATTCTTTTTCAGGTAGTTTCCCTGTTTCCTCTTCATTTATTTGGACTTCTGTGTTTCTAATTTGTTCCTTTGTTTGTGTACTATTTCTCTGCCTTTTCATTTTTTTTGTTTAACTTATTGTGTTTGAGGTTTCCTTTACCCAGGCTTCAAGGGTGAATGCTTTCTTCCTTTTGGTTTCTGCCCTCCTAAGGTTGATCCATTGGTTTGTGTAAGCTTCTTAGGGTGAGATTTGTGCTGAGTTTTTGTTTGTTTGCTTTTCCTCTAATGGGCAAGGCTGGGTGAGGTGGTAATCTTGTGTGCTAATGATTGGGTTTGTGTTTTTCTTTTGTTTGTTGTTTAGGGGAGGCATCCTGCACAGAGTGCTACTGCTGGTTTGGTGGTGCCAGGTCTTGTATTCAAGTGGTTTCCTTTGTGTGAGTTCTCACTATTTGATACTCCCTAGGATTAGTACTCTGGTAGTCTAGGGTCTTGGAGTCAGTGCTCCCACTCCAAAGGCTCAGGGTTTGATCTCTGGTCAGGAAAGAAGTTTCCACAAGTGGTTCATTATGGCATTAAGTGAGATGAAAACAAATATCCAAAAATGAAAATCCAAAGATGAACCCCAGAAATGGCAGTTACAAAATCAGGCAAATAATAATTAAAATAATGGAATACACACACACATATATATATACTCAGGAGCAAACTCAAAACAGTCCAACAAAAATAAAGTAGAGTTGATTGACAAAGGTGAACAAAGGAAATCAGAAATTATGTTTACCAGTTAAGAACAAAACTAACTAAAGCACACACTGGAAAACAAAACTAAAGCAAGGTGCCAAGTGGTGACTAAAGCAATGGAAACAAAAGACTAGCAAATCTGTTGAGAGGAAAGGAAAGAAAGAATAGATATGCAAAGTTAAATAGAGGCAGATGAAGATTTGTATATATTAAAGACTAACAGCAAGGGGGAAAGGACAGTAGGAAAGGCAAACAGAGGAATAAATGTTGAAAAATATAATAGGTTTTTTTTTTTAATAAAAAGTATAAAAAAGAGAGGGGGGAAAGAAAAGGAAAACTCCACAGAACTGCAAAAGCCCAACGTAGAGGCAGAGGTTTATAACAACAATAAAAGAATATGACTGAGAAAGAATAAAGCTCAAAAGCTTAATTAGATTTCATAGTGCCAATAAAATCAACAACTACAACAGAGAGGGGGGGAAAGAAATTTACGGAACAAGTCAAAGCATAAGAATAATAAATGTTTTTCCTGAGTCACTGCTGTCAGAGTCCTTTCCCTCGCCGTGAGTCACATCCACTTCACCTCCCTAGGATGCCCTCCAACACCGTGCTGATCTCTGGACCTGCTGTGGGGCCGGCTCAGATTCTAATCTGGTCCTACTCCTGGGTGTTCTTGCCTCCAATGTCCACAGCTATCAGAACTAATGCATTTCTTTTGTGGGAGCTCTCAGTGACCTTTTATATATTCCATAGACACAGAGTCTGCTTAGTTGATCACGTGGATTTAATCTGCAGCTTGTACAGCTGGTGGGAAGCTTTTGGGTCTTCTTCCTCAGCGACACTGGCCCCTGGGTTTCAGTTGTGGTTTTATTTCCATCTCTGCATGTGGGTTGTCCATTGGGGTTTGCTCCTGAGACTGCCCTGGAGGACTTGGGTTTGCTCCTGTGAGGCCCAGGTCAGGAAGTGGTGCAGCTGCTTGGGTTACAAGGGGTTCTGGCAGCACCAGGTACTCAGGGGAGGTGGTGGCTAGGGCAGCAGAAAATCTATGCTCTAGAAATGTATGACCACAAGTATTGGCCAATACGCTACAATATTCTTGCCTGGAGAACCCGCCTCCCTGACAGAGAAGCCTTGAAGGCCATAGTCTACAGGGTCACAAAGAGTCGGACACTACTGAAGCAACTCTGCGTGCATAGAGGCAAGACTTTTTTGCCAGTGGCAGCTCTGCCCCAGTGAGAGCTGAGCATGAAGGTGGCGCAGCTGCTTGGCTTAAGGGGACCCTGGCCGTGCCAAATGTGCAGGGACACGGATTGCCTCCTCCACAGGAGTTAAGGCCCTATCACTCTTTTTCTGGGCCTTTTGTAGCTGGTGATCAGAAGCCCTCTTTGGCCAGCCTTTCTCTGTAGCTCTGCCTGTTCAGGCACTTAGAGGGCTCCCTTGCCTGGGGTCCTTCTCTGTTGTTGGCTGCATCAGGCACATAAAGGGGCCCCTCTGGCTGGAGTCCTACTCTGTAGATCAATGTGTCAGACACTTAAAGGGGCACCTTGGGTGGGGTGCTGCTCTGTAGTTTGGTGCATCAATCAAGAGAAGCACCCTGGGTGGGGTCCTACTCTGTAGTTCAGTGTGTCAAGCGTTTGATGGGCCAGCCTCTCTTGTTCAGCTACTGATGCTGGTGTGTGGAGAGAGACAGGCCATGGTGATGGCTCCATCCCCTATGCATGACTCAGCAGGATCGCAGGCCATGGTGATGGCTCCACCCCCTATGCATGACTCAGCAGGATCGCCTTGCTTCCACGGCTGCCTGGCTTTCCTCCACAGGCATTTCCCACCACAGTCTCCTCCCTCACATCCTCAATCCGCCTCTCCCAGTCAACAGCAGCCCTCCCCTGGGGTTGCTGCACAATCCCTAAACTCCAGCTCCCAGCTGCTATGCCTTGCAGGTCCCAACCAATGCCATAACAGTTCTGAGGCCAACCTTAAAAAAGGCCCAAAGTGGAAAGTGGCCCAATTTCTAGAAATCTCCACCCTTTCCACAGAAGAGTCGAAATAATCCTCCCACTCATTAGCCTATGAAGTTATGCAGCCCATTTAAACAAACAAACAAACAGAAATAAGCTGAATAGTGACATTATTCTTTCTGGTTCAAAAACCATCCCTTAATTTCTTGTTTATTACATCATTTATTCTAATTGAACTTCAGCTTCCCTAGTTATAGATTGAAGGAGTTAGACCAGATGACTTCTGGGGTCCCATATTACTTTCTCTTTTAGGAATCATTTCGTTTAAAAGTTTTGTTTCTTTTTAAAAAGTAGTTGATAAGGTTTTGTTTTTGTTTTTAGGTATTTGTACTTGGAGAATCAAATACATGTAACTAACAAATGGGTGAGCATACTGAACCATCACAAAACACATTTTGAAATGATAAACCAGACTCTGTGATGTGTTTCAGAGGGTCCTGCTGGCCTAACTTTCCTCCTTTGAATTCAGTTCAATTACTATGATAAAAACATAAGAATCTGCAAAGTTCCCAAATCTTAAATGCTGTCATAAACTTAGATGGAAGAAGTTTACTTTCTCTTTTTCCCTTCCTATAGGAAAGTACAGCCAGGCTCCCATTAGACTTTCTGGACTATCAAGTGAAAGAAACTAAAGACAAAATCTTTAAAGAAAAGTCCTATAATAAAACAGCTGCGAAGCAGGAAGTGATTCTGATTCTAGTGTGAGCTATTATTAACCAAAATGTTCTTTTGCTTATATTCACAGATGTATTTATATACACGCAAACAAATTTGCAAAAATAGTATGTTCATGTGGAAAACATTTAAAAAAACAAGTCTTGGTTTAAGTGTCTTAAGGCTTTTCTACTGAGAAAGAGAAGGATAAACATATTGATTAATTTGATAAGTATTTACATTAAAATGTCTAGGGTAACCATAAAAGAGTGTTTTTTGAAAAATTTTAAAGGAGAAAGAGGAGAAAAAGGTAAGAAATCAAAGAAAGTGAAATAAAGGAAAAGAGAACAACGTATGATGGCAAAAATGCAAATGTATCAATAATTTCAGTTTATATACTAGACTAAAAAATTAAAACCCAAGATTATCAGACTGGATTGGGAAAAAAAAAAAACCAACTATATGTTATTTGAAAGAGACATCTAAAACAGAAGGACACAGAAAAGTTGAAAGGGAAAGGATATAAAAACACAAACATACCAGGCAGAGATTTTAACATACTTCTCTCAGAAGCTGGCAGGTGTAAAGGGGGGAAAAAGATATAGATTGAAATGACACCGTTAACTAATTTGTCCGATGGACATAGAACAGAACCAAAATTCACTTTTAATCTCAGTATGAAACAATGAGCAATCAGAAGTTAATAACACAAAGTACACAATAGTTTTAAAAAAATGGGGAAAAAACCCTGATGTTGGAAATTGAGAAATGTACTTTTAAATAATTCATGATCAAAAGAGAATTGTAATGAAAAATAGAAAATATTAAAAACTGAACAATAATACAAACACTGAATTTTAAAATGTGTGAAATGCAATATATAACCTTATGTTTCCATTCTAAAGAAAAAGGTTAAAAATATTTTATGAATGATACAAATTAGAAAGTTAGTAAAATAACAACAGAATACACTTCTAAAAAGGAGGGAATAAGCCTAAGCAGAAATTGAGTAAAATAGAATCATAAATAAAATTAATGAAGAATTGGTTCTCTTAAAATGACTAAAAATTGATAAAACTGACAAGATTAAGCAAGAAAATAAGTTTAAAAAAATTGACAAGAAAACAATTTAGTCATGAAAGGGACCTTACAACAGATGTTCAGTTCATTTGCTCAGTCATGTCCGACTCTCTGCGACCCCATGAATCGCAGCACGCCAGGCCTCCCTGTCCATCACCAACTCCCGGAGTTCACTCAGACTCACATCCATTGAGTCAGTGATGCCATCCAGCCATCTCATCCTCTGTCGTCCCCTTCTCCTCCTGCCCCCAATCCCTGCCAGCATCAGAGTCTTTTCCAGTGAGTCAACTCTTCGCATGAGGTGGCCAAAGTACTGGAGTTTCAGCTTCAGCATCATTCCTTCCAAAGAAATCCCAGGGCTGATCTCCTTCAGAATGGACTGGTTGGATATCCTTGCAGTCCAAGGGACTCTCAAGAGTCTTCTCCAACACCATAGTTCAAAAGCATCAGTTCTTCAGTGCTCAGCCTTCTTCACAGTCCAACTCTCACATCCATACATGACTACTGGAAAAACCATAGCCTTGACTAGACGGACCTTAGTCGGCAAAGTAATGTCTCTGCTTTTGAATATGCTATCTAGGTTGGTCATAACTTTTCTTCCAAGGAGTAAGTGTCTTTTAATTTCATGGCTGCAGTCACCATCTGCAATGATTTTGGAGCCCCCCAAAATAAAGTCTGACACTGTTTCCACTGTTTCCCCATCTATTTCCCATGATACAGACTCATAAAAGTCAGTAAGAAACCACTTATGCCAGTATGGATCACTTATATCAATAGATTTGAGAACTTATAACCATTAGTGAAATTCAATCCTAATTTAAAAACTGTCTTTAAAGAAAACCCGAAGCCCAGACATTTTACTTAGAAAGTCTACAAAACATCTGAGGGGCAAATACTGCCAATCTAATATATACTGTTCTAGAATATAAGTAGAACAGTAACACTCAGCAATTCTTTTTATGAGATTAATGCAATTTCAACGTCAAAACTTTCACAGACAATAAGATTTAGGAAAACCACTAGTCTGATTTTATATATGAATGTAAATACAAAAACCTTAAAATAAAATATTATCCAAAAAAATTCTGGATAAAAAAATAGGTCATGATAAGTTGGGTTTATCCCAGAAATGTTTTGATTGATTTAATATCAGAAAAATCAATGATCAGAACTTCCCTGGAGGCCCAGTGGCTAAAACCCCATGCTCCCATTTGAGGGGGCCCAGATTCAATCCCTGGTCAGGGAACTAGAACCCACATGCTGCAATTAAGACCTGGGGCAGCCAAATAAATAAATAAGTCTTTAGAAAAGAATGAACCAGACAATAAATGTTTCTGAAAATGGAGAAATAAATGTTATTTTAAAAAAAGAAAAGAAAGTCAGTGATCATATTTCACTGCATTAATAGATCTGTAATACCCAGCTAGGGAGTCTGAGGGACAACTACTGAGACTGGGCAATGCCACAAGCCTCCACTGGTGCAAATTGCCACAAATCCTCAGAAAGGTTTAGCTCAGGCTCCAAAGCTTAACGAGACACTGTTACACTTTCTGCTATGGGAGTCTTTGCAGCCATCTGGCAGCAGTTCACATCAGCTATCCATGAGCTGTTCTCTTTGCCTCCTTAAATGATGTCTCAGATGCGAGGAGACGAGATTCATGCCAGGTGGACGCAGACACTCCGTTGAAGGTCCTATCTCCACAGAAGCCAGTATTTCTTAGAACAACTCCAGAGGCCAAGCTCCCAGACTCCTCATAGATGACACACCTGGTTACAAGAGTTACACACTCAGGAAAGCCCAAAGCTCTGGCTCCCCCTCAGGTATTTACAGTTTATTTATACTGGATTGGATTCTTCTCATTCCAATGCAATTTACCAATCAGGGAGCAACACAGTTGACACATTGTATTATCAGATTACCAGGTAAACTAAGTAAACTGCTGCTGCTGCTGCTGCTAAGTCGCTTCAGTAGTGTCCGACTCTGTGAGACCCCATAGACGGCAGCCTGCCAGGCTCCCCTGTCCCTGAGATTCTCCAGGCAAGAATACTGGAGTGGGTTGCCATTTCCTTCTCCACTGCGTGAAAGTGAAGTCGCTCAGTCGTGTCCGACTCTTAGCAACCCCATGGACAGCAGCCCACCAGGCTCCTCCATCCATGGGACTTTCCAGGCAAGAGTACTGGAGTGGGGTGCCATTGCCTTCTGTGAAACTAAGCTAGAGCTAAGGAAAGACCATCTCTTAATGGGGAAAGGTCCTGTTAAGCCCTATTCACAATAGATTAAAGTTGGAAGAAGTACTGGATATAATTCAACATTTACTCATGACAAAAATTCTGAGCAAGCTATAAACAGACAGGAATTTCCTTAAGTTGAGAAGAAAACCTGCAGCAAATCTTATATTTATAGGTGAAATATTGAAAATATTTCCTGTAAGAGCAGTGATAAAGCAAGAACACTTGAAATAACCATGTCTATTAAAAACTGTACTGAAGAGTCTGGTCAGTGTAGTAAGGCAAGAAACAGAAATGATATTAGAAAGGAAGAAACAAGAGTATTATAATGCAAAGATGATAGGATTAGCCCAATAGAAAACCTGAAGCAATGATTAGAATTGTTTCACAAGTTTGTCCCTTAGCCCTAACCCAAAACAAACTATAAATATTTTATCTTTTATAATTAAGCACCTTGAATTAAGTACCTGAGGGATATTATTCACACACTAACAGTCTCTTTTTAACACAGAACCTGTGGTGGTGTACATGGATATGGAGAATTAGGGATTCAGATGAAGAAGCTCTAGGACATTCATGGAAGTTTTTTGGGGGATTTTAAAGTTATTTAAAAGTCTGACTTTGTTTTTGCAACTTGCTTCCTCCTCTTAAAAACATCAACAATTAGGTTTTTTTTAATAAAAAGGCTAAATTTTAAATGGTATAGAAGATTTTATTTGCAAAGCAGAAACACAGATGTACAGAACAAACGTATGGACACCAAGGAGGGAAAATGGGGGTGGAATGGATCAGGAAACTGGGATTGACATGTATACACTATGATACTTGATACTATGTATAAAATAGACAACTAATGAGAATCTACTGTATTGCACAGGGAACTCTACTCCGTGCTCTGTGGTGACCTAAATGGGAAGGAAATCTTAAAAAGGGGACTGTATTTATATGTATAGCTGATTCACTTTGCTGCACAGTAGAAACTAACACAACATTATAAAGCAACGACACTCCAATAAAAATTAAACCAAAGGAAAAAATTAAAAGGCTAAAATTTAATTAGATGTAAATTTGAAACAGTAGTTTTTGCTTAAAGGATGTCCCTGTGGCATTCTAATACCAAGATTAAGTTAAATTTAAACAGCAAGTTTTAAGAATAGAGATAGTAATATATTAAGAAAAATTAAAAGCTTAATGTATGACTTTATACAGCTGATAAATTTATCTCATGAGCAAGAAATTGATATTAATAATAACATAATACAATGAAGAGCCTCCTGGATGAGACAGAGAAAGACTTGGATTCTTCTTCACACTGTAGCATTGGAGAACTTTAGCTTCCTCATCTCCGAAATGACAAAGTTTAATTGGATTCTTTCTGAGATCCTGTACAGGTCCAAATCCTTGAATAACCAAATTGATCAGGATATAAAGTGGCACAGAAATAAAACTAACCACTCTCTCCCTTCCAAACACAGGGTCCCTCTGCGGCCTGGCTTGTTTATTTTCTAAGATTGATTTGTGCTTTTTTATTTATACTTACTGCCACACTGTTCATCCTTTCCCTCTTCCTCTTGCTCATCTTCCTCTCTGCTTTTGACCTTGGTCATAAACTTAAAAGTCTTTCACAAACTAGTCATTTAGAAAAATAGGGACTGGACATCTGAAGCTCTATTCTCTCACCAAGATGAAACTGCAGTGAGAAGTTCATTCCAAAAAACAAACAAACAAAAAAGCAAAGTTTGGGGATATATCTTTGCCAACACAAATAAATTGAGTTCAAGATCTCAAATCAGTCAGTCATTATACAACCTGGACAAATTACTAAAAATGTCAGTTTTCTATGAACTGAGAAGTTTGAAGTAGATGATCTAGGTTATTGTCCAATCCAATTTGACGGAATAGGACAGCACTTGCAATTGTTAGAAGCCTGTCTGACTGGATATCCATCACTTCCAGGATATTTATACAAGTAGATAATGGGTACATTTTCATTCAATGAATTTTAACATCAGCACCAGCTGAGAAGATGGAGACGAAGAGAACTGTCCCCTCTTCTGCTTAGCTTAGTTTTATACCTTAAGAGAAAAAATCCCTCTGCTTTAAAATAATCTGTATAGTAAACATGGTGATTGCTCACTATTTCCACTGAAATATAAAATGGGGAAAATGAGTTTTAAAATGTGGAGCTGAATTATCTCCCAGAATTAATTTCTGAATGAGTTAATGAGGTGGCTAGTAAACTATCTGTCTCAAAACACTTTTCAAATGGCACCGGGTAGTGTTATCTTCCAATAAGAATAATTTTGTCTGTAACTGAAAGGATTGATCAAATAGTCTTTCTAATGGAAAGAGAGCCAGAGAGAAATGTCTGGATTGCTGGTAGCAGGATGAAGAAACCTGTCATTATCTGGCTGAAAAAGTTCTTTTTTGAAACATACATTTACCTTCTACCCAAATATGCTGCCTTGCTTCTTGCACTATTGTAATTTAATTTACATCAGAAATCATGCTTCTGAAAGATAACTTTAAAAAATAAGCATGTAGCTAATATAAAAATCTTCCTACTCTTGAGTTGCATATCTGAAGTATGTAATTCAAACTGAAGGCAGGACGAGCAGGAAAAAAAAGTGTAAAATGATCGAATGAAGAACACTGTCATTGGCACTTCCTCTGAGTACATCTTCAAGAAACACAACATGTTTATCAAGATAGCAGCCAGAAAGCTAAAGAATTTACTTACAAATGAGAAATTCAGAGCAACATGGGTAAACATATGGCTGATTCATGTTCATATTTGGTAGAAACCAACATACTACTATTTTTAAATTTTTAAATTTAAATTAAACCAACATAATTTATTTTTAAATTTTTAATCGAAGGATAATTATCCTTCGATTAAAAATTTAAAAATAAATTCAGCAGAGCCATTACCACAGGTACTATTAATATTTTCTTAATTTCGAATAACTTCACTCCCCAGAGCCGATAACCTCAGCCTATTTGTTATTTTATAACTGCAGTTTCTGAAGAAAATAAAATTTTCAATAACAGTGCAATTCTAATTAAAATCATCACAAATTTTTTGGTAGAAATTGATGGGTAGATTTCAAAATTTATATGAAATAGCAAAAAATCTAGAATTGCTAACATAAATTTCAAAAAAACCCAAAATTCTTCACCTTGGCATTTACTACTGTACTTTACCTGTGTTTTCTGATGGGTTACCCATCTTGAATATTCAAGCACTGTTTTCAGGACTTCCCTGTTAGTCCAGGGGTAGGACTCTGCTTTCACTGCAAGGGATGCAGGTTGAATCCCTGGCAGGGATACTATTAAGACCACCTGTGCCAAGTGGTGTGGCCAAAAAATCCCCATTGCTTCCTTCTGGAGTGGCAATAAATCACAAGATTCTACTGTTTCTTTGGGGGTGCTGCACCACACAGCGTGCAGGATCTTAGTTCCTCAGTGAGGCATGGAACTAGAGCCTCATGTAGTGGAAGTGAAGAGTCTCAACCAATGGACTGCCAGGAAGTCCGTCTACTATTATTTTCTTGGCTGTTTATTTTGGTGTGTTGTAATATTACGTATTTTTGTCAGGTTTAGTAAAGTGTAATTCTTGCTTTTAAAATGTATAGTTTGATGAGTTTTGCAATCAATCTTCTGCTCCCACCAGATCCTGGTAACCCAAGATATAGTTTTGTCTTTTCTAAGATGTCATACCCATGGAATCTCAGCCTGTAGCCTTTTGTGACAAGCTTCCTTAGGTGGCATAGTACTTCCTTCTAAGAATCATCTATGTTACCGCATGTATCAAGTTTGTTTCTGTGTCAACCTGGGCAGGCTGAATTATGTTTCCCAGAACTCTCTCCATTGTATGCTAACAAGCAGGGTGGGCCCCAAGACACTTTTCAGTGTGAAATTTGGAGAGCAGAAGTGGAGCAGCAGGCATTTGGGATTTTTCTTCCAGGCTCTTTCATAGTTGACACATGTTGAAACTTATCTCCTGGATCAACTGGTTGGTGAGGGGCAGCAGCCAGGACTATAACTGTTCCACTTTTCCTTGGACTGTCCTTCAGTTTCTCTGATTCCCCAGCCAAGTGTGTTTATCAGTGTGTCAAAGGGTAACTTCTCCCACAGGATACCCACATCAAGGCTGGAGACAGGGACAAGTGACATGGGTCTCAGTCCATCCTCATGGGTTCTAGCTGGTCTGTGTTTCTTCCAGTTTGACATCTGTCTTCCTCCCTCAACAGCCTACCCTATGAACTTCAAGCTCCAGAATTAGATACAAAAACAGTGCTGGAGACTACTTACCCAATCCAGTAATTGTGTAATGTCAAATCCCTGTAAACAAATTGCTCACACATACAGGTGTGCCTACAAATATCTTAGTAGTTCTGCTTCTCTGACTGACCTCTGGCTCATACAATGCCTTTTTATTGCTGAGAAAATATCCACTGTATGGATGTATGACTTACTTATCTATTCACCAGTTTAAGGGCATTTGGTTGTTTTCAATTTGGCATCTTGAATAAAGTTGCAATAAATACTCATATACAGGGTGTTTGTGTAGACATATCATTTCAAAATATTGTATTTACACATATAAGAAGAAATAGCTACAAGAGTTAAATGTGATTGCCACCACAGGGTGGAAGGGATAAATAAGGGTCTGATGTTACGCTTTGAATTTTAGAACTTTGTTGCCATAATTTTAAAAAAAATCAGGGAACTGTGCATTTTAAAAGAGAGAATTTTATGATACATGTATTATATCTCAAAGTATACAATAATACAATGAACAGACTGCCAATTTATAATCTAGTGTCAAGTTTTATTTACCTTTTTTCTTACAATATGCTGTCATTCAAAATATACCTCATAAGTAACTCATGCATACAGTAGGCACTCTATAAATATTTTGATTTAATAATTAGATATTTTTTAGAATGACTAAAAACCCTGATGTAAAATCCCAGTAGGGAAGTGCATAATCCCATCATAGACAAAATATATAACTTTACAATAAACATTTTTATAAGAATTTGCCCAAAAGAGGGAACACTTACAATTTAGAAATTAAAAAGTAAAAAGTAAAAAGCAAGACGAAACACAGTACTATTTCAACAATGATCCCTGGATTGGTGGTGCTTACAGACCAAGGGCTACCTGCACCCTGTGGCCTTAAGACCATCAGACATTCAGTTAAGAAGATAATTGTATATATAATAACCTCTTAACTGGAAATGCTGCAAGAATATATAAGCAGTACCCTATGAAAAAATGTTATCTATATCCCTTATATGAACACAGGAAAAAAATTAAATATATATTTTATTCTCCTATTTAAAAAGTCAATGCTTTTCATTCTAAGCATCAAGAATGAGCAACAAATAAGCATGAAGTCACTTTTATACAAGCTATGCTAAATCCTATGGAATTCTTTGGGAGACAAGATCAAGAACCTTAGTTCAAAAATATGACAAATCCTTACATTAAAAGGGCTTTCAATGTTTACAAAAACAAAACAAGCTGTGACCAAACATGCTAAAGAATTATCTTCTAAGTCCTTATTTTGAGTTAGCTTTATAACTAGGAACATTCACTCCAGCTTGAAAAAAAATTACATCACTACCATGATAATAAAAAATATAAAAGCCAATAAATACCTGATTTCACAGAAGCAGTTGTGCAAACTTATAATCAAATACTCCATAGCTACAAAATGAACATCTACTAACTATATTTTTCAAAAGCTATATAATTCTATAAAAATTTAAATATGTGGACTGACTCAATAAATGAAAATGTATATACAAAATACAATTATGTGAAAAAAAGAAAAATTAAAGATAAAAAGTGATTATAACTATGTAAAATAAATATATTACAATAACAAATTCACTGAAGTGAATTTAACGTACAGATACATAAATAGATTCAAATATTCATTAGAGCTTTATCTTTGCTGCTTAAGATTATAACAAAAGAACAAAACAGACTACTGTTTTAGGCAAACCTATATTCTGAAACAATAAATACTGAATTACATGTAAACTCCTAAAACCAAGAGTTTTAAAAACATGATTTCTGTATCTCAAGTGTGTCATACGAAAGATCAGTCTACCTTTGCTGATCTTCATTTTTACAAAACCTTCTAGCAACAGTTAAGACAGTTCTAACTACGCTTCTTAAGCAGAAAGGAAAAAATTAAGCACTATTTAAACAAGAAAACTAAACAGCATGCTAACAAAATCTATCTACTCAATGTTTTACTCCTGCAAAAAGCCACTGACAGAATTAAAAAAAAATTAATCCTATATACATACTTTACATAACATATATTATGGTATAAATATTTCAAAGAATGGCTTTTACATAATTCTTTATTTCAATATATATCTTATTAATTTAATTGTAAGTTATGCAAATACAGTCTTTTAGATTTATAGTATTGAAAATTATTCTCTACACGGTTTAGAAAATGGCTAATTTCTTGGATAAAACATAGCATATTTTGAAGTCCGAAAGCCAAGTAAATCCCTTATTTCGTTGCGGAATTTTGACAGATCTTGGCGCAGTTCATTTAGATTTTCCACAGTTGCCTGATCTGTGCTCTGCATCTTCTGCCTCATGGAAGTCAAGTAGCGATGCACCAGACAGCACATCACCTTTTGGTAGTTTTCATCTCTCTTTTGTTTCAAATTTCTCCATTCCTTCAAAACAAAATAAGATGATACTAATAATGCACATACGAAAATATTTAAATGAGGTGGATTTTTAGAAAAAGTTTACAGATACAAATACATATTTGTAATGCTTTATAAGATGATATTTTTAAATATTCAACGTTTCAAATATGCCCTGCATATTTGTTTTACTCACTTACCTGTATGCTTATCTTATTTTAAAATCCTTAGTTTATAGTAGGGATTAACAAACTTACGACCCACAGGCCAAATATGGCCCACTTCTTACTTCAGACTGCCTATGAGCTAAGAGTGGCTTTTATGGATGAACATGAGTAACTAACTTGATGATGGGGAATACTAACTTTGAACCCCGATTAAACAAAATGGGTTATTCCAAAATAGAATTCCATTCTTTTCATTAATGGACCTATATCATATATAAAGAAGTATTACTCAGTTATTGTTATATTTTTAAATTCATCAATAAAAATTTTGTGGAAATTTGCTTTCTCTCTTGTTGTATTACTACCCACATAAAACCTGTAATTTTGTCATGGCCCACAAAATCTAAAATATTAATTATCTGGTCTTTTACAGAAAAGGTTTGCCAACTCCTGGTTTATAGCAACATGGGTTGAATTATTTATATATTAAACAACTTTCAAAAAGAATGAAAAAAATATGAGTTCACTCTGGGAGTCACTCTACTTATGCTGACAGGCTAGATATCTTGAATATTTTCCTTGTTCTAAAACTGTGAGATAAGAATTCATGAAAAAAAATCACACCTCTCTTGCATTTTCAGTAAATATTTATTGAATCTGTACTTTATGATAGGTTCTATGCCATGCATTAGGGATACAGGAATGAAAAAAAAACACAGTCTTAGCCCTTGTTTTCTTAAGCTGTTTTGCTAATTGCTTTAAGACTACAACAAATTAGTATAAAATAGCATAAATCTTAGCCCTTAGGACTCTGTATATTTATCCTTTAGGAAACATCTGAAATTAGGAATTATTAAAATTATCACACTGCAGTTCAAACATCTAACTTCTTACCTTCAAGCTGTTCTGCCGTTTAACCTTGCCTTTTGAGGTATGAGAGCAAATCCACTTACTCAGGCTACTAATCATATAGCAGATAGTCTTTGGCGAAGGAATGATGTTGAAAGGTGGGGGTAATGTACACTTGTCATCAAAGTAGCTAAGCCACAATTTTGCTCGAGCAAACTTCCATTCTTTGTCTTCATGATTCTATAAGAGGCAAATGAAAAACTAACCCAGGATATGACTAGGCATGCATACACGCATACACACATGGTGGGACCTGTATGGATGCTTAAAACTGTTCAAATGTTTCCACACCTTGGAGGTAAAAATTTTGTTCCAGACTTGCAACTAATATACACTATTTACATTTTAAAATGATGTACATTTAATTTTTAAAAGATACTAATTCTTAATTCTTTTAAATCTTGGTTGTCTTACCTACTGTATACATTTGGTATGACCTGAAGAGAATATAAAAATTTTAAAAGAATGACTACTTACTGCTATCAGCTGAAAACTTTTATGAAGCATTGCCACCAGCAGCTTGGTAAGTACTATCACAACCACGACATTGTACGTCCCAACAATAACAGCTCCGACGAAGGACTGTAATTCTTCTCCGTAGCTAAATCTTGTGACAAAGATTGCCACATGTGCTAAGGAGAAAATATACCAGAACAAAGCAAAGCATGTGCCGATGAACCTGTGAAGACAATTGTACTTCTATTTGAAAGGAATTTTAAGAAGCTATTTAGCAAAAATAAAGTATTAATACAACATTAAAGAATAGATATTTTGTAAAATAACTAGGGATGGACCCAACATTACAGATATGCCTTAACTGTAAACAAAGAAACAAACTCAAAAGGAAGACAAACCATTTGTTTAATCTCTTACTACTATTCTGTCTTTCTGCAACCACAGCAGCCAATGATCCTGTATTAATACTTTACAGGATTGTGCCACTTCTTTGTTCAAAAACTTCAAATGGCTCTCAAGCTCCAATGCCCAAAGTCCATACAAGAGCCAATAAGGTCCTAGGTGATCCTATTACCTTGCTTTTTTCCCCTTCCTTTTTTTCTTTGAAGTATAGTTGATTAACCGCACCTCCTTCTCCCCTCTGGTAACCACAGGTTTGTTTTCTATCTCTGTGAATCTCTATCCTGTTCAGCATATGTATTCATTTGTATTATGTTTTAGATGCCACAATACATAATATAGTATTTGTCTCTGACTTATTTCACTAAACATAGTCTTATCCAGGTCCATGCACACTGTTGCAAATGCCAGAATTTCATTTTTATGGTTGAGTAACACTCCAGTGTGTGTGTGTGTGTACACACCCCATTTTCTTAATCCATTCATCTATTGATGGATGGGTCCTTAACCATAGGGCTCATATACACTGGCCTATATCTACTTGTTTTAAACTGATGGTCATTTAAGTTCAAACACATTCTAAAAAATCTGCACTTTACCCACTCACCCACACTGTTTTTGATGTCATATTTTACATCTTCATGATTATCTCTCAACTGCTTGCTATATTTATAGTTGCTTTTATGTGTTTTTTCTTTTAATCTATCACTTTTTAAAGTGATCCTCAATCCTTACTCTATACCTGCCTTTCCTAGTGGGATTTTCCCTTTCCTATAGATTCTTATTTCTTCTTCATTTAGAGACGACCCTTCAACATTTCTTTTAGGGTAGGTTTCATACTGATGAATTCTTTTAGTTTTTGATGGTTTGTTATCTCTCCTCCTATTTTAAATGAACTTGCTGGGTAGAGTATCCTAATATAGGGTTTTCCCTCTCAGCACTGAATAAATCTCCTATCATCTTCAAAGTTTCTGCAGAGAAATCAGCTGATAACCTTACGCAACTCCCTGTATGACTATTTTTCTCTTGATGCCCTTGGAATTCTAACTCTTGCTACGTTACTTATGATATGTCTTGATGTGGATCTGTTTGGTTTCCTCTTTCTTGGGACCCTCTGTGCTTCCTGTACTTGGATATCAGTTTCCTTTTTCAGGTTTGGGAAAGTTTCAGGCATCATGTCTTCAAATACATTTTCAATCTCCTTCTCGCTCTCTGTCTCCTTCTAGAACTATTATGCGAATGCTTGTTTGCTTAATGTTATCCTAGAAATCTGGTGGACTGCTTTTGCTTTTTTTCACTTTGTCTCCTTTCTGCTGTTCTGATTGGGTAATTTCCATTATTCCACCTTGTAAACCACTTATGTGTTCTTCTGTGTCACGTAGTCTGCTAGTGAGTGTTTTTTTATTTCAGATATTGAATTGCCTATTTTTAATATTTATTTTTAATTGATTGATGTTTTACAATATTGGCTTGATTTCTGTCATACATAAACATGAATTAACCATAGGTGTACATAGTGAATTGCTTATTTTTGAGTCTTTTTTTTTAATATTTTCTAGTTCCTTGCTAAAATGATCTTTGTTTAGATATGTTCTCTTGACACAAACTAATTTAGTTAGCATTTTTATTACCAATGATTTGAATTCTTTATCTGGTTAATTACTTCTGTTTCATTATTTTTTCAAGGTTTTTCTCTTACTTTCTCAAGTGAGAGTAGTTCCTCTGCCTTTTCATTTTACTTAACTTTCTCTGCCTCTATGAATTTAGGTGAAACAGTTGCCTACTGTGGTCTTGAAGAGGTGTTCTTCTGGGTGTCTCCATAGGATTTGGTGGGATGGCTGGATTTGATGCAGACACCAATCTCTCCTCAGGATGTGCTGGCAGCTCTCACCTTGGTTGGGGGAATGGCTGGAGACAGAAGGTCTACAGCCCATGCAGGGTGTGAGAAGGGACATCTCTCTGCTCAGTGGCCATCATCGCCCTGTGGTCAGGGGTGGGATCTACTCCCAAGCTGCTGGAGTAGAAGCCCCGAGAGTCAATCCGGAGCTGGATCTGTTCCTTTTAAATGTGTGTGTTTTTTCTCCCCCCCACACCAGGATCTTTGCCCCAAAGGAGGGGAGTGCTGAAGCAAGTGGGGCTCATGTACTTACAGAGTCCCATGCGCTACCTGTGTTAAGTGTCCATGGCTCTACCCAGATGCGGCCCATGGTTGTGTTTCTTCCCTGGTCAGGCCGCTGAGTGCTGCACTGTGGTGTGGAGCAAGTGGAGCCAGAGCATTCACTCAGATTGGCTTTGGGCACACAGCAAGGTGGTCACAGGAGACCCAGCAGCTATGCTGCTGCCAAAACTACGGATTGCTTCCAGAGTGCCCCCGTAGATCCAGGGACATGCTGTGACGTAGAATGAACAGAGCCGGGGTATTCGCTCAGTTCAGGCTGGGGAGGGCAGTGAGCTGGTCCTAGGAAACCTGGCAGCCACTAGGGCAAACCTCCTCTGCCCTAGACAGGGGCAAGCCAGCACCTGTGTCCCAGGGATTCTCCAACCAACCAGCTAAGGCAGCCTGTCTCCTACGCATAGAACCAGACTGGGAGAGTCCGTCGCTTGACCCACTCACTCCCCAGGCTGTGTCCACCTGTGTAATCGCCCTTTTCCTTTGAGTCCCCCCCGTAGGGGTACGGGTCCTGATCAACCACTTTTTCCTCATCCTCCCCGATTACACGTGTACCTTTCTTAGAGCCTTGGTTGTATTGGAGTGCTTCCCTAACCTCCTATCTAACTAAAGCTACACACCCTCTTATACAAAAATCCTCCCTGGCCCAAGCTTTCCTCGGGCTGTTGGTCCTTATCAATATTATATAGTATCAGTTCAGTTCATGTCTGACTCTTTGCGACCCCATGAACTGAGCACACCAGGCTTCCCTGTCCACTGTCTCTCTGTTTGCTCAAACTCACGTCCATTGAGTCAGTAATGCTACCTAAACATCTCATCTTCTGCCACCTCCTCCTCCTTTTGCCTTCAATCTTTCCCTATCATTTTCCAATGAGTCAGCTCTTCCCATCAGGCGGCCAAAATATTCAGCATCAGTCCTTCCAGTGAATATTCAGGACTGATTTCCTTTAGGATGGACTAATTGGATCTCCTTGCAGTCCAAGGACTTTCAAGAGTCTTCAACACCACAGTTCAAAAATCAATTTTTCAGCATTCAGCTTTCTTAATGGTCCAACCATAAGTGACTACTGGAAAAACCATAGCTTTGACTAGACAGACCATTGTCAGCAAAGTAATAACTCTACTTTTTCATATGCTATCTAGGTTTGTCATAGCTTTTCTTCCAAGGAGCAAGCGTCTTTTAATTTCATGGCTTATTCTTATTTTTACTGCCTGTATCACCTCACCAGGAAATGAGCTCCATGAGAGTAGTTTTTGTTCACTGATACTTCATTTCTTTAGCACTTAGAACAGTGTCTGGCATACTGAAGGTGTTTGTTGTTTTTTTGATGATTATCAAATGATTCGTGACAAATAAGTATTTCTTATTCAAAAGGTATATCTTAAAGAAAACATGAAGTTCTAGTTCTATAGGTATGAATTCATACGTAACAGGGTAGAAAGAAATATGGTTACTAAAAATTTAAGACACTCACGAATGGAAGGTATCATTGCTTTGCTGTTCACAGAATATGCCTACACAGTCCTTCTGTTCTTTTGGAGTGTAGCCTTTATCATACAGTTGTGTCAGCCCAATTGTGAAAGAAAACAAAACAAGAAGAAACATTCCAAGAAATTTTCCAAAATCTTGTAACATCTGTCCCATTGAAATCTGTGGAAATATTACATAGGTGTTCATTAAAATCATCTGGAAAACAAAAATATGAAAAACTAAATGACCAGGCAAGAAAATATATGATCCACAAGGCTATTCTTCTTTTTCCCCTGTTAGGTATTTCGTCACTTTTAAACATCAAAAATCCAGTTACCAAACAAAAAGCCATTCTCATCATGCCAGCACTGTGAGTGTTAGACGGTACATTCCTTGATTCTGGACCAAGTCTGCAGAAGATAGTATTGCTATGAAGGTAGAGGAAGAGGCACAGAGATTGAAGAAAAGGCCTAATTTGCAAGGGATGAAAGGAAAATTCCTTGCTAAAACCTAAAGGGAAATAAATGCTTACATTTATAGTTTCATAAAGTTTACAAATACAAAACCATTATGACATTAAGTTTTCAAATTCTGCAACCACTTCTAAAAACCACTTCTTAAAGAACAGCATTTCCTCCTTGAGGACTGACCTAATAATCTCTGTTGCCAGGGTGATGAATTTTCATCTGAGGTCTATTAAGAAAAAAGTATATGAGTTAAGTCAAATGAGAGGGCTAATACTTGTATGTGAGTATCTTTTGTAATTTAGATTATGTGTAGCACATCTGGAAGCTTTATTCAAGCCTAATTTCATTCCCCTTCAATACTCTTTCAAAATCTGGGGAATAGGTGCTTTTCATAAATTCCATACAAATTTGGAGACTAATTTAACATAACCTTTTGATCCTGAAATTCTATGCCTAGGAATTTAGCCCATAGGAAGTACACAAAGATGCATAACATACAAGGATTTTCACTGGAGTATTGTAGCAAAAATTATAACATTCTAAAGCTATTGTTACAAAGAATGGAGTTTGATGTGCTGATGTAGCAAGGTGCCTAGAAAACATTAAGTCAAAAAAAGCAAGGTACACAATAGTATATAACAGCTAGTTTTTAAAGAACAGATAAAATATATTTTTTCATATAGATAAAGTTTGATATGCACAGGAAATTCCTGAAAGTTTACACAAGAAACCATTAACGGTGCCTACCTATAGGACTAGCGGTGTGGAAGGCAGACTTTCTCACTTTTCTACTCCTTTGAATCTTCTTTGCTATATGCATTTTTTAAGATAAAAAAAGTTAGTGTTTAGAAATAATCCTTCCTCAAATGTAACCAGGTCAAATTTATATAGTTTGTTAATCCAACTTTAAATAAAATTCTGAACTGCCTCAAGCCTGCCAACATACACATGCCAGTTGCCAATGTTACAAACAGTAGAGCAGGCAAGTGGCCAAGCCCCTCCAGCCCACTAAAGTGAGCCAGCTAATTAAGTAGAAGAGGTGCTAAGATTTTCAGGCACAGCACAAGCTCGTATTTCAGGCAACTTGGAGTGGACAGGTCCACCAGGCCCGATGTCTGTGCATTTGATCAGCATGTGCTAGTTTTCAAAATCTCATGCTTCCCTCACTTGGCCCTCTTGCAAAATTCTGATGGAAGAAACAGAGCTTTTAGAATTGGAAAGCTCAAACTGTGTGAGAAAGAGAAGAAATCCCTTTTTCTCTTCATCAAGGATAGCTTTATTATGTCATTTTGGAAAGAAATCATTTATTTAGATTATAAGTGCTTAGAATAAAGCCATGTCATGTTAGTAGAGAACCTAATAACGTATGATGGTTAAGAATACAATAACTGCTTTAGATAATGATAGAAAAGACTAAATCTGAAGAAAATTTAGACACTGCGAGCTTAAAAGTAATTTCAAAAATTCAGTCCGAAAGTAAAATTCTACATTTAATATTACTAAGTTTTAAAGACAAGTGTAATTCAATTTCAGTATCAAGAGGAGCAATAACTGATAAGAACACCACAAACTTCATGACTTGTTTTTTAAGAACATGGTATTAATTCTTGTATAAGATGGAAGAACCAAAATTAGCTACAGTGGGTATCACTGACAAGGACATTAGCTTGAAGAGCACATTTATGAAACATTCATGTGAAAACCAAACATGAAAAGTAGTAAACTAATTTTAGTCTGAGAAATATTATAAGACTTATTTGTAAAAATAACAATCATGCGTCCTTAAATATTCATTTATTTATTTAAAACTACTTAGCAGTTTTACTTGAGAAACGTGAACAGTAAGTAGTAAAAAACATAGTAATTTAAAAATTAATATTGAAATTTATACAATAGTATACACAGAGAAAAATATTTTCCTAGTAATCAGAAAAATGGAAATTAAAGAAAACTACTACGATAATAGAAGGAAGAAGGAGAACACTAAAGCTATGAATGTGATGAACATTTTTTTTTTGTGACTGAAAATTAATATATCCTTTTATATAGAAATACCGAGGTACCATGAGAATACTATCTTTTAATAGGTTAATACTACTTTTAAGAAGTATTATCTAGAAGCCCACCAGGCTCTTCTGTCCATGGAATTCTCCAGGCAAGAACACTGCAGTGGGTAGCCATTTCCTTCTCCAGAGGATCCTCCCAACCCAGGGACTGAACCTGGGTCTTCTGCATTGCAGGCAGATTCTTTACCATCTGAGCCTCCAGGGAAGCCCAAGACATCCTTATGTGTGCTCTGTCACTCAGTCATGTCCGACTCTTTGTGACCCCATGGACTGCAGCCCGCCAGGCTCCTCTGTCCATGGGATTTTCCAGGCAGAATACTGGAGTGGGTTGTCATTTCCTACTCCAGGGGAATCTTCCCAACTCAGGGATCAAACCCAAGTCTCTTGTGTCTCCTGCATTGGCAGGCGGGTTCTTTACCACTGAGCCACCTAGGAAGCCAAGATATCTTTATGAAACAATTTAACATAAGAACAGAGCACTATGTAGAATAGCAGAAATGTGCTAAATGCCTAATAGAGGAAAGAGTTGATATCATTAGGGTGCATATCAAGTGTTAAATTTTAAAAGTTGTTGACAAGAGTTACAAAAGTAACTTCTAGTCATTCTTCCAGATCTTTCTTGAGAAAAACCCATAATTATTTGTAGAAAAGTTCTATCTAATCAAGCTGCTGCTGCTGCTACTGCTAAGTCACTTCAGTCGTGTCCAACTCTGTGCAACCCCACAGACGGCAGCCCACCAGGCTCCCCTGTCCCCTGGGATTCTCCAGGCAAGAACACTGGAGTGGGTTGCCATTTCCTTCTCCAATAGATGAAAGTGAAAAGTGAAAGTGAAGTCACTCAGTCATGTCCAACTCTTCGCGACCCCATGGACTGCAGGCCACTAGGCTCCTCTGTCCATGGAATTTTCCAGGCAAGAGTACTGGAGTGGGGTGCCATTGCCTTCTCCAATCTAATCAAACTATTCATGCCCAAAACGTCCTTTATATCTGTCAGAACAATCAAAGTGGACTACGTTTCTCACGCCATATACAAAAACCTGAAGCCATAAAACTCCTCTAAGAAAACATAAGCAGTATGCTTTTTGTCACTGGTCTTTGCAATACATCTTTGGATATGTCGAATGGCAAGGGAGGCAAAAACCAAAAAAAATGGGACCTACTGAAACTTAAAAGGTTTTGCACAGCAGGGGAAACCATCAACAAAATTAAAAGTCAGCACACTGAATGGGAGAAGATATTTGCAAACAATGTACCTGATAAGGGGTTAATACACAAAATAGACAGAGAAATCACAACTCAAGCTTCCTGACTCTCTCTAAGCACCCCCTCAGTCATGCTCCCAAGTCCTTTGTATATAATCTCTATATTTCTCACTTTATACCAATATTTACGTTTGTCTCTTCTAGCAGTCAATCACTGCTGAATCAGGATCATTTTATATATCCCATACAGGATAATTCTATGACCTTGATTTGCCTGGTATAGCTCCAGTTCAGAGCTGTCGTCCCAACTTAGTAATGAAAAACATCTTTTCATTCTCCGAAGTGTCTCTATAAGAATAATAAATTATGGTCATTTTAACAAAGGGAGAGAACTGGACTCCTACTATATAATCAGTTACAATAAAAGTCTGTCAGCTTCTAAATCTACAAAAATTTGGAAGGACAAAATGTTAGTAATTTATGTTAAATAATGTTAGTAATTTATGTTAAATAATGTTAGTTATTTATGGAAATAAATTTAACAGACAACTGCAGGAATCACATAAAAACATTATCTGATATAGCAGGTTATGTACGTAAAGAAAAAAAGTTACACTTTAGCTAAAGTAGTTAACTTATTGTCAATTTTCCTCACAACTGGGTCAATCTATTTTAAGTGAATTCCTGGCTTATGATTAACAAAACAGAAAAAAAATGTTTTACAAATCTTCTGCACAAAATGATTTAGACTTCTTTCTCACTAATATGTTATACAAGTTTGTCATGTTAATAAGACTAGTCTGGAAAACAAATGTCTTCATTGGAGAAATTTTAAAAGTAAACACCTGAAGATAGAACTCCACAGATTCCTATTCAATTTCTATTTTTCATCCTTTTTTTTGACTAACCAGACTTTAGTTTCTTGGGGGCAATATGGCCAATTAAGGGCTTCCCAGGTGGCACTAGTGGTAAAGAACCCACCTGCCAATGCAGGAGACATAAGAAACATAGATTCGATCCCTGGGTTGGGGAGATCCCTTGGAGGAGGGCAACCCACTCCACTGTTCTTGACTAGAAAAACCTATAGACAGAGGAGCCTGGTGGGCTACAGTCCACAGAGTTGGAAAGAGTCAGTCACAACAGAAGCAACTCAGCACAGCACGGCACGGCACAGCATGCTCAATTAAAAGAGTACTTACCTCTTCAGAGACACAAATAGCCATGTGACCCAATTCTGGCCAATGAGTTATAAGTGAAAGTATTTGGTAGGCCTCAAGGAAAAATAACTGTCCTCTTGTTGAAAAAAAGAAAGACAGCAGGCTCATTTCTTTCTGCCTTTCCCTTTTTTCCTGCTGAATGCAGACTTGATATAATGACTTGGAGCAGGGAGCCTGCAACCTTGAGAAGCAGTCATACTCTAAACAAGTTTATACATTTGCAAAACTCATCAAACTATCCAGTTAGGATGGGTGCATTTTATAGTATGGAAAATGATACCTTAATAAAGATAATTTTTATTATTTATTTTTTGGCCACACCCCACAACATGGGGGATCTAGTATCTTGATAGGGATCAAACCCATGCCCCCTGCAATGGGAAAAGGGTGTCTTAACCACTGGATCACCAGGGAAGTCCCGAGATAATTTTTAAAAAATCATTTGCTGGACAAGATCATAACCTTTTAATATATATTATGATTAATGTACAGACCTTTTTAAAAAAAAATAGAAACAAAATAAATATTTGTTAGCTTGACTTTAATTATCTGTTAATTCTGTGGCTATTTGAGCAATATAAAGTACTCTGCTGGAGGAGGAAAAATACACACCACAGTTGAAAAGACAAATATCCACTTATGCAGTATTTGCATACACATCTGCAGTTCTTTTGGGAAGAGATTAAGTCAGGAAGACCTGACTCAACTGTTCTCAGAAAAAGAAGCAAACAATTTACCAAGAAATAATAATATACCTTCTCCTATTTAACCCTTCATAAAAATCTATAAAGCAATTTCCAGTATAGAAATCTAGTGATACCACTAGGTTTTAGTTAAGAAACAAACAAAACAACGTGCATGTAAAAATACTGCTGACTCTTGGTTAAAAACATTTATAGAAGATATTAGTGGCAAAATTAAATCAAAATAACATTTAAATAATAGACAAACTAAACCAGTATTTCATAAATCATGTTTTGGAGGAAAAAAAGAGACTTGAGCATATTTCATGAAAAATGGGTATGATGTTAGATAAATTTAGGTGATGATAGTTTGAACAAGGTTAAACAAGTTTCGTTACTTCTTTCTCATAGGCTTTACTGTGATCATGTGTACTGTGAATTCCTGAAAGAGGTTATATGGAATGCAGTGTGTCCCAAACTTAGAGATTCTCACAGGACTTGGCTTGAGGGAGCCACATTTTAGGAAACACTCTGAATGATGACAGCACAAGTCAAATCAAATCAAATTGGGTTTTTCCTACATATTTTGTTTTCGTATCTCTGTTGGAGAAGGTAATTATGCATTTTATTTAAAATATCTTCTTTAAAAATATAAAAAAGAATCTAAATTGTCGGTAAATTTTGACTTAATAAGAAAGACTGATATCACTCAGATATCCAGATTTATAAAATAACGGAGTTTATGTAGAGCTGGTCACAAGCAGAGTTGACCCCACCTTTCAAGAACAACCAACTAGTAAAATCTGTGGGGTTCATGCACCCAATTATGAGTCCTTTCTTTAGTGTAAAGAGACTCAGAATTTATCCCTGGACTCTCTCAATAATAATCATATTACTTTGAATAAATAAAAGCTCGATTTCCCTAACTGAGAAATCTATAGTATAGAAACTATAGTAAAAGTACTATAAAGTGTAAAGCTACACTACATAAACTATGAAATTTTTAGCTCTAAATATGTTATTTTCTGGGCTTCCTTCATGGTCCAGTGATTAAGAATCTACCTGCCAATGCAGGGGACTCGGGTTCAATCCCTGCTCCAGGAAGATCCCACATGCCGAGGAGCGACTAAGCCTGAACACAACTGGGCCTGTGCTCTAGAGCCTGGGAGCCTCAACTACCAAGCCTGTGAGCTGCAACAACTGGGACTGTATGCCTAGAGACTGTGCTCTACAACCAGGGAGCCACCACAATGAGAGGACCCCGCTTCTGCAACTAGAGAGTAGCTGCTGCTCGCCACAGCCACAGAAAGTCTGCACCCAGCAACGAAGATCTAGCACAGCCAAAATAAATAAATCTTAAAAAAATTTAAATATGCCATTTTCTAACTTATTATGTTTAATAGTTATTAAGTAATATGAGGAATTATTTTATGAAATATAACTTATTTTCAAAACCATCATGAAGTATGAACTCTGCACAATATCTCCCTTGTATTTGTCACTTAAAACTTTAAATGTGAAGTTCATCTTGGTAAAAAGCAAATTTTATGTCCCTCTACTGTCTGAAGTATTTATTTCAAATACATCCATGTTTGTGGACTTGGAAAAGAGGGACAATAGACCACAACTTAATAAAACTCTGGATATCTGAAAAGAATTATCGTTCAGCCAGAAAAAAAAAGCAGATGAACACGCTGTTATTTTTCAACTGTTAATTATTTTCAAAAGCAAAGTTTAGTTTTGACATCATGAAAAACAATATTCCAGTGGACAAGAAAAAGGTGTAGTAGCTTTAACAAGTATTCTTTAAGAAACTGTAACTGCTTACCTGTAATGGACCCAAGATAGAGCTTGTTGTATACATAAAAAAGAGACGAAGATAACTCAGAACGTTGGCAAATGCAAAAAGTCCTTCTGCCACCAGGGTAGGGTGGAATGCATCCCAGTCCTTCCGATCCGCAAAATCATGAAACTAAGATTAGGAAGAAAAAGCCAAAGGTAAGTGGCTCTCTCAATTTAGGAAAATAAAAACAAATACTCTGACCGTTGAAAAACCATTTTGTCTTTCCTTGTGGCAGAACTCCATTTTTGTTTCATAAACTTCTCTTTTAATAGAAATAACACTGTTTTAAATAAATAGATGATTTCTACACATGTGGAGCAATATCAATTGTGTTCCATGAAGAGGTTTTCTCAGAAATTCTCATGCTTTAAAAGACGAAATAACTTTTTAAAGTAACAGTCATTAAACTTTTTATGAATGAAATTTTTGCTAGTCTTTCTTAAATTCCACAACACAAGCTTGAAATTGATTAGCTTTCACATTAAATTAAGCTAGCTACTTGACTCAAGATTCTACAATGCACCATAGAAGCTCTTCTCCCCTCTAAACAACAAGAACAAAAAGGGTGTATTATTATACCTGGTCACAGAGTAACCACATATTTCAACTGCCTGGGACACTCCCAGATTACATGTCAGTTTTCCTGGCCTAATTATTCATTGTGCTTTCCTTCATTTGTGTGTCTTGGTTTGAAATAATAAAATTATATGGGTACCCTGCTTCTAGAGGGTAGTGTAAGAGACCAGTCTAAAAAAACCAATGACCATCAACCTGTCTATCCAACCATTTATCTATATGTGATCAATTTATATTTTCTTAATAACCTCAAAACTCTGGTCATTGGACATACCTAATGAACATGTTCTGTACTACTGATCAAATACAGGAATAGAGTTTTTAATAAAGTGGTATAAGAAAATCAGTTTGCTTTCTCTCTAGCCAAAACTCAAAAAATATTATATAGTTCCTTGAATGTGACATCTCAGAATTCTAAACTCAGGTGTAAACAAAGATAGTCAACATAACCTTCGTTACCTTTCCTGGGCTTTAAATCAATCTTTATAAAAGTAACATTATAAAATGTCTATAAGGTTGGATTTTTGTCAAATTTTAAATATAAAACTATAGGCATCAGAAAATAATTAAATTTACATCACTTTTTAAGCTATGGGAGATAACCGTTATGGAATGTGTAAAACACCATAATGAGTTCCATTCAGATAAACTTTTCCCTGGTAAATATAACCAATTTAAATAACTTTGTGTTTCATTTTAAGTAGTAGGTAAATGAACCTAGCTCAGAAGGACAAGGACTTGGCATTTGGTAGAAAGAAAATGCCCGGACAGACCTGGATTTAAATCCAGTCTTGGTTTCTTACTGTGTGGTCTTGGACAAGTTACTTATTATCTCTGAGCTTCCTTTTCCTTATTTGCAAAATGGGGATAAGGACATCTGTCTCATAGAATCCCTGTGAGAATAAAATGAGACAAAGTATAGCAAGTATCAACCAAGGTACCTGGCATATAATAGGTAACCAACATTTAAAGGTAATTAACACCCTTGAAAGTATTAGAAAGGAAAGAAACCATGGGCACTATTTCCTTGCCAAACATAGGTTTAAAACGAAAACACATCAGACACAGACTTGGGCCAAAGTAACTCTGAGATCCATGGCTAAATATCTTGGGTTTTTCCTAAATAAACTTTACTCCTGCCTTCAATTGACATAGTTAATAGTCACCTTGTTGTGAGCAACCACTTTGAGGGCAAAGGTTGCCAAATAAAGTGAATTCATGACAAAACTGAGCTGATTACGAGATTCTTCTAAAAAGTCTTCCAACCCTTCATACCAGAGTCTTTTAATGTCTGACCATATCATTCCTAAAAAAAAAAGAGAAAAAATAAATCAGATGCCGAGCGAGACAAGGCTCTCTTAATTCAATAATAAACTAAAAAGATACATTAAGACTCAAAGTATTACACAAATAACATGTATCATCTGTAGCCTCATTCAGAAGAAAAAAATATAACATTCAATAAAAAGTTCTTAAAATTTGAAAGAAAAGGAATCTTAAGCTTCATCTGACAATATCTTTCCCAGAGAGGGATTTTAATAAATGATGTGAAACAAGCATAGGAAAACAAATAAATCGTTGTTAAATGTCCTCTACCCAAAGGCTCGGTTCCTGAATATTTTCTTTTCTCTATCTACACTCACTCCTATAGTGACCTCATCCAGTTTGGTCTAATGGCTTTAAATAGTACCTATGTGGTAGACTCAAATTTTTAACTAAACCTGTATTTACCCAATAGTAAGTATCTCTGAGCCTCCCTCCTAAACTTAACTTTCACAAGTAGTTGGCTACTCTAAATCTGAAACTGGATGTCCCAACATGTCCGAACTGAATTCCTAGTCTCTGCTCCCAAGCTCACAGCACTTAAGACTTCCATATCTCAGCTGATGGCCAACTCCATCCTAGATGCTCACTCTAAATGTCCTTGCCTCACCCTTGACGGATATTCTCGTAAACCACACATTCAATGCAATAGTAAATCCGTTGGCTCTATTTTCAAAATATAGTTAGGAACTAACCTTTCTCATCACCACTTCAAATTCAAGCCACTATCTTCTCTGGCCTGAATGTCTGAAGCAACCCACTTGGTTTCCCTGCTTCTACCCTGTTTTCCCTGAAATCTATTCTCAACACTGCAATCAGAACAATATTTTTACAATGCAAGTGTTATTTCTCTCATCAAAACCCTGTAGCAAGTCCCAGAGGACAAAAATTAACTGCAGGACAGAACTCTTTCCCCATGGGAACAAAACCTTATGTTATCATCTATTAAAGTGGTTTCCTTGGAAACATACTATGTTAAGGAAAGTATGGAAAGTCAGCTGTGCTCAACATTGTTATAAAAACAATCACTGACTGGGAAACTGCATAAGTGGAATCATAGACCCCAAAAGTATACACAAACAGGACTATATAAAAACATGTTAAGAAACCCAGGTTTCAGCTTCTCTGTGTGATGTTTCTTTAACTTGAAGTGTGCCTGTAGTGGGAACTACACTCTGAGGCTTTATAAGATATCTGAATTTATAAGAAATCCTGCCAGTTTTCAGGCTTCTCTGGCTGGGGTAGCCCACACCCATGAATATGACCTCATTCCACACGACTGAATGTGTCCCCTATGGGGTAAGAAGCCCCAGTTTTTTGTAAGAACTGCCAATAAAGACATATTTGAAGCTGTCATGCTTTATTTCCTGCCCTATATCCTTCTACAGAGCTAAGTAAATCTGGCATCAGGTTTCTGCCTATGGTGTCTGGCAAGTGTGAATGTTAATAAGAACCTAAGACCACTGCTGCTGACTGTGCACAGCGGGCGCTGCACACTGCACCTTCCCTTATATCTCCTTTTATTCAGAGTCAAAACCAAATTTTTTAGAACGGTCTCTCAGGCCCTACATTACCTCTCCTCTTGGAACTCCTCTCCTCTCAATCTTTCCTTCCACTACCCTAGTCACACTGGCCTCCTGGCTTCCTTGCTGTTCTTTGAGCACCCAAAACTCCCAAACGGGACATTGGCTCTTCTTCCAGCTGGAAGCTCCTCATCCAGACATCCATCCTGCATCTTTGCTCACCACCTACTCTGATCATCCTATTTAAAACTGCAAATTTATGCCTGTCGCTCCCAATTCTCCAACTCTGCTTCTCTTTCTTTTCTCTTACTACTTATCACTTTTAAACAATGGACACAGTTTACTTATTATGTCTATTATTAACTGACTATCTTTCTCCCACTTTGGGTAAAAACTCTTCAAAAGTAAGAATATTTATCAACCAATGTCCTTAATGTCCTAAATAGTGCCTGATACACAGAAGGTGCTCAAAAAACTTGCTAAATGAATAAATACACATAAATAAATACCAACCAAACCAAAACTTCCTTCCTCTTCTTTGGACAGAATTTTCTCCAGTTTTATATTCCTAGGAGAACCAGAGAACAGTACCACAATCGAGGATTGCTTTATGATACATTCCTCTATTAAGATATTTTTAAGGATAATGTAAAGTGATTGCAAGGAGATCAAACCAGTCAATCCTAAAAGAAATCAACCCTGAATATTCATCAGAAGGACTGATGCTAAAGCTGAAGCTCCAATACTTTGGCCACATGATGCGAAGAACCAACTCAATGGAAAAGACCCTGATGCTAAGAAAGATTGAAAGCAAAAAGAGAAGAGGGCAACAGAAGATGAGATGGTTAGACAGGATCACTGACTCAATGGACATGAACTTGAGCAAACTCTGGGGAGACAATGGAAGACGGAAGCCTAGCATGTTGCAGTCCATGGGGTCACAAAGAGTTGGACATGACTTAGTGACTGAACAAGAATAAATGACAAAAGAACAGACTGCTACAACCTACATATGGGTGAAGATCAAGTTAAGCCATCAGAATCATCCTCTGGCTTACCAGTAGACAGAATAAGCCCCCTGGGAAAAGTATCTTGAGAGTATTCTTGAAAAACTCTGCTCATAATATCTTAATTATACAGAACAGATACTTTACGTACAAGATCATTTTTAAATATCTGCAGATCTGACACAGAAAATACTTTTTAAAAAATTCCATTTGGAAGAGCTTCTATTTAAAATGAATAGGGACTTCCCTGGTGGTCCAGTGGCTAAGAGTCCATACTCCCAATGCAGGGGGCCCACATTCGATCCCTGGTCAGGGAATTAGATCCACATGCCACAACTAAAGATCCTTTATGCTGCAACTAAGAGCTGGCACAGCCAAATACATATTTTTAAAAACTGAAAATAATATAGATAAAAACTATCAAAAATGTTAAAGCAAATAACTTATATTTTATTAACCCAAACACTGTAACACTAAAACACTAAACTAAGATGCTTACAGAAATAAGTGCTTTATTTCTGTAAAATGCAATATTATACCTCAATGGAACTCTTGACAAAAATTACAACATGGATTGGATAAGATTTTGATTTTAAAAAGGCAGATATATGAAAGAATATTAAGTACCACTGATAGGTATTTTCCCGTCTCTTATGCAACACCCCACAGCAAAATGAAGGTAATATACTTGATCTATTTCAAATTTCTCAATTTGATTGGAACAACACAACAATTTAAAAATATTATAAGCAATGCAATCACTACATAATCAATGGACCATATATACATATAAAGAATTATTAATATTAGCAAAACTATAACCCCATCATTTGGGGATTTCTCAAGGCTTGCTTCTAGGTCCCCTCTTCTCATTTCATACTTTCTCACGTGTCTCATGCATGCCCATACTTTCATATACAACATATGTAGATTACTTGCACACTGCTAACTCACGCTTAAACTTCCTCTTGAATTCTAGACTATGAAATCAACCAATTGGATGACTGATATCTCTTTTGAGTATCTCAAAGACTTTTCAACTTCGACATATCCCAACCACTCTCAGAATCTATTCTCTCACAAATTCCCAAGCTTAGTACTCTTCCAGAATACTTACATTGCTTAATAATGCCCCATCTCCTCTCCTCCTACATATATATATGTATATACATGTATGTATGTGATATGTATATGTGTGATATGCATGTGATATATATATATACATATTTCCATGTTCTATTTGCTTTACTTTATAATCTCTCGAACCTGTTTCTTTCTCTCTTTTTCTATCACAACCATCCTAAATTCAAGGTATCCATCAGCTTACTGCAACTCCATCTACTCTTGCCACAGCTCTTCCTCCCAATCCATTCTCTATACTGTAGCCAAAATGATCTTGTCACTTACCCACTTAAAAAATCAGTGGTTTCCCACTGTTCTTAGTATTAAGTCAAAATTACTTAACATGGCCGACAACGCTGTCCTGGGTCTAATGCAAAATCCATATCGGTGGCTTCATCCTGAATTCCACTTCTCTTGCTCTCCTTGCTCCACCATAACTCAGTCCCTTCTTTGTGCCTCTTGCCACAGGGTTCCTGAATATAACTTTTAGATCAGCCTAGAATATTTTCTTTCCTAATTCTCCTAGAATAATTTTCTTTCCCAGTTCTCCAAGTTGACTTCTATTTATTTTTTAAATTTTAGCTTATTTATCACTTCTTCAGGACAGCCTTTCCAATCCCCCAACTAGGTAAAAAGCCCTTACGATATGCTTGCCCTCTTAGCTCCATGATCTTTACCTAGTAGCACTTAACTCATATATAATTATTTATTTTATCTGTGTGATTCTCAAGTTACTGAGTTTTTTAAAAACAATTAGATCATAAGCATCATGCACGTTAGGCCATATCTGTTTCTGCCTGTGCCAGGACAAAGCAGGTATATAACATTTCAAAATGTACCTTTTTGTAAGGGCTGTTCTATTATATTCCAACAGTTAAAAAAAAAACACCTAACTAAATGGATACCATTAAGAGTCTGTGGATTCAACAACACATTATTTTCTTTTTTTACCTTGCTCTTTGTAATTCAACCCTATTTATTTTACTGGAGGGTTAAGGAAAATAACAGAAAATAAATGTACAAAAGCCAGGTATCATGAGTCAGGAGTCACTGTACTCACTGCATGAAAAGTAAACTGAACCAAGGAATGCCTTTCAACAAGCAGGCACAACCCCTCTCAAAAAGGGCAAGGGCAGTAAAAACTACAGAAGGTCATTATTTATTTTACAGCGTAATACTTATAAAAAAACAATTTTCAGCAAATAAAATGTCTTTTTAAAAGACTTATTTCTAAAGAGATATGGCTATCATTGTAAAGAACTGATTTACAGAGTGAGTCACCAGGGAATGCTCTAAATCCAAATTTAAGTAACGGTTCTAGAATACAGATGGGCTTCCCCTACGCCTCAGCAGTAAAGAATCTGTCTACAATGCAAGAGACGTGGGTTTGATCCCTGGATCAGGAAGACACCCTGGAGGAAATGGGTTTTCTTGCCTGGAAAACCCCATGGACAGAGGAGCCTGGAGGGCACAATCTAAAGCGTCAGACATGACTGAGCAACTGAGCACAAACAGAAGTAAGGTAATATGCATTTGCAAAAGTTCATAGGCTCTTAAAAGAAAAACTAATGATATAACAAAATAGTTAACTCTTAAAATGCAACCATATATTATATTTTAAAATACCTAAGAAAATGTTCATATTCTTATAACAAAAAAATTCATCAGCAAAATCTGTCTTTAACAAGCATGAACAATTTTAGTAACTAAGAAATAATTCTTAGCTCCCATGTAATTAAATCATATGAAGAGATCTGCTTCCTTATTATCGAGTTTAAGAACATTTATCTTTTTAAAAAAATGTAACCTATGTCTCCAGTGATCATGTACTTAGTCGCTCAGTCGTGTCCGACTCTTTGCAACCCCTTGAACTGTAACCTACCAGGCCCCTCTCTCCATGGGGATTGTCCAGGCAAGAATACTGGGAGTGGGTTGCCATGCCCTCCTCCAGGGGATCTTCCCAACCTGGTTCAACCCAGGTGTTAAACCAAGGTCTCACGCATTGCAGGCAGATTCTTTACCATCTAAACCACCAGGGAAGCCTCCCAAAATATGGAACGCTTCACAAATATAGCCATCTTCTCTGTACTGTTCCAATTTGAGTATATGTGCTGCCGAAGCGAGCTCTCAATGATTATGGAAGTGTTCAAATTCTTGCCATATAAACTGTATAAAATTATAAGTTGACTGTAGTTTATAGTGCCACCAATCAAGGGAGAATTAACGGGCTAAATAAACGCAGAACCTTTTAAACTAACTTGATACCTACCAATAATCCACAGTATAAGGAGATAGTCTATTCTTTCAAGGGCTGGCCCCATTGTGTTTTTCTTATCCTCATTGTAGACAAGAGAGTATAGGTTTAGTAACAGTAGGAATGTGAAATATGATGCTCCATGGATAATAAATTTCATGAAAGGTGTGTGAATAATTCTGCCAAACTGAGATTTTGGAGCTATCAAATAACAAAGTGACAAAACTGGCCAAAAGATGCCAACTGTCAAAACAGTCATTATCTTCTTACAGGTAGGCTTACGACGGTAACCTGACATCTGTCCAAACCAAACAGTGTTCAGGAACTGCTGACAGTTGGACTGGGAAACAAACTGAAAAGGAAGCACACACACACAAGTAAAATATAACTTGTAAAAAGGATCCAATAGTACTATTACTTAGTTATATTGAAAGTTTTAATTATAGTTTGAAATCAGTTCTATACAGTCCAGTTTATTTTTCTTACATATAATATAAGAGTGTAGTGGTTAAGAGCATAGACTCTGGAGCCAGATTATCTAGATTTAATTCCAGGCTCTGCCACTTAACTTACTAAATGACCTTGAGCAAGTTTTTAAATCTCTCTCAGCCTCAAATTCTCCAACTATAAGATGAGGATAATAATAGTATCTAGTCAAACACTGGTTATGAGGATTAAATGTAAAGCTCTTAGAATAGTGCCTGGTTATAGCATGCATCACTTAAGTATTAGTGACTATTACTAGACTGCTTAGCCATTATGAAACATTTACTTTATAAAGACTCATAACAGTGTTTATGAAATTTCAAAATTAACAACCATAATCCATAGAAAGAGACTTCAGCCTAGAAAAATTAATGATTTCAGTTACAAGAAACCAACATGTCAAGCACAGCAAAGCAATTAAAGGCTAAACATCACATATATTTATGGTCCATGAAAACACTGAGAATTTCTTAAAATGTGTTAAAGACGCACTTAAATCCTCATAAAATGGAATTCTGCGTGAGAAGAAAAGGAAAAATATTCCAAAATAAGAGGAAAATTCTAGTTCAAATATAGAAATTAATTTACTGAAGTTTACAAAGATTCTTAGTTTGCGAAATTCAGAAGTAATATTTTCCCAATATAATATTCATGCTGGGAAGTATAAGTTAAGGATTCTGATGACTCTGGACTGAGTAATGTAATCAGGCTTGAAAATCACTGAAGTAAAGCACAAATGATCATAATATCATTCAGATATTCAAAAATATTTGGTCAATGTTGTGTTTTAAAATGTTTCATCCCAAGAGAGGATATAATTTATAGAATGCAACAGTGTACTTAAAAAACCTGCACAGAGTTTTATTGTTTATTGTGCTTATCAAGAAATTTCCTAATAAGCCATATCTATTTTTGGCAATTAATATTTGTCCTCCTGCTTAGCTCTCAGTGTTGTTAGGGAATTGTTAACTTGTCCCTCAAAAGGAACTATCAGGGAGAAAAATACAGATTTTCTTCCCACCAACCACCCAGTTTAGTAGCATCCCAAACTCATCCTTCTCCCAAGTATCAAAGCAATCTCAGGACTGACTGCTGACCTCGTCATCTCTCTATACAATGATGATTTAATTAACCAGAATGTTAAATATGTAATTGGAAGAAACTTCGATTGGAGATATTCTAAGTCTATGGTGGTTTTAAAATATAGACACAAATTCTTTGATACTCTTCTCATCAACAATGGAGAGGCTACCAATATTCCCTATCCTTTAATTCACCAAAGTTGTTATTGCTTTAACAAGTAGATTCTGGAAGTGGTGCTATTTGAATTCTGAAGGCTGGTCTTAAAAGGACATTCAGCTTCCACCTTGTTTGGGAAACACTTGGTCTTGGGGCCAAAAGATGGCATATAAAACGTCCCACTGCCCTGAAGCCACCAGCCTATAAAGAAGCAGAGGCTTCATGTAGCCACTCTGATTAACCCTCAGAGGCTTCTCAGACAATCTTGCAGCCAGCGCACCATGAGGGCCATGCTCTTCCATGGTTCCAGTCCTGAGTTCTGAGGAGGACTGCCCTCAATGGACCCAGCCTACTGAGCATCCTGCCCACTCAGAGTTCCCTGTTTGAGACCTCAGGTGTTGCTCAACCACCAGGCATATGAGTGAAGAAATCTCCCAAACAACTGTAGCTGAGATCATTGACATGGTGAAGCAGAGACAAATCAACCTTGCTGTGCCCTTTCCTAATTCTTGACCTCAAGAGGTTTGTGACCTCACAAAACTCAAGAGCATAATAAAATGATCATGAAATTATCACAAAATGACTGTGAAGTATTGTTTTATGCCACTTGAGTATCAGGGCAGTTTGTTATTCAGGATGTAGCACCAGAACAAAATATATCAACTATCTGAGAAAATATTATCTTTCCCTTTGATTATATTTAGAAATCCAATGTAAAAAACTAATTCACATTTCATTCATTTTTTAAATTACAGAATATTTTCCTCCAAACTAAAAGTATTACCATTATTCCTTATTCCTTTTCTCTAATCTTCTTTACCCACTCCAGTACTCTTGCCTGGAAAATTCCATGGACGGAGGAGCCTGGTAGGCTACAGTCCATGGGGTCGCAAGGAGTCGGACATGACTGAGCGACTTCACTTCATTCACTTCACACTTTGTCATTGGAGAAGGAAATGGCAACCCACTCCAGTATTCCTGCCTGGAGAATCCCATGGACAGAGGAGTCTGGCAGGCCGTGGTCCATGGGGTTGCAAAGAGTTGGACACGACTGAAGTGACTTGAGCACACTGAGCAATCTTCTTTAGAATGGAACATTTGGTTATCCTCTGAATTCTTCAGGGATACATACATATATATATATATATATATATATATACACACACACACACACACACACACACACATCATCAGGAAACTTCCTTGGTTTTTCTCCCCTTACCAGGATAATCTTGGTTTTTTCCACCTTTCTTTGAGATTCTTTTTCCAATCACTTAAGTTGATTTTGTATTTTGCTATATCTTTTCTGTCATTTTCTAGTTATTTCATGTCTATTTTAGGTTGCGGAACACAAAAGTAAATAAACATAAGATCTATTCAAATGTATATTAGAGGAAGATTATATCAGAGTTCTCTATTTTTAGATATACATATTAACACTGTATTTCCTTCTTAAGCCACATAGGTACGTTATTGATTTATCATCTTATAGCTACCTGGATCCAAATTCTTATCCTTAATTTTTTATGAATGCTCTACGTTAAGTAAGAAACCTCAGAGTACTAGAAAAAGTATAGCATTTGAAGCCAGAGATCTGGATGAGAAATATAATATCTAGGTAATCTTAAAGTAACATCTTAAAATTCCTATATCAATCCCCCAAGTCACAAAGCTATTTGGAGGCTCAAACTGTCAACCAAGATAATAAAAAACTCTGCTCCAAGCACCAAAGGTCCTATATCTTGCCTTCTACCATAAGTTGCTCAGTCGTGTCCTACTCTTTGCGACCCCAGGGACTGTAGCCTATCAGGCTCCTCTTTCCATGGGATTTTCCAGGCAAGAGTGCTGGAGTGGATTGCCATTTTCTTCTCCAGGGGATCTTCCCGACCCAGGAATCGAACCTGGGTCTCTCACATTGCNCCACTCTGATTAACCCTCAGAGGCTTCTCAGACAATCTTGCAGCCAGCGCACCATGAGGGCCATGCTCTTCCATGGTTCCAGTCCTGAGTTCTGAGGAGGACTGCCCTCAATGGACCCAGCCTACTGAGCATCCTGCCCACTCAGAGTTCCCTGTTTGAGACCTCAGGTGTTGCTCAACCACCAGGCATATGAGTGAAGAAATCTCCCAAACAACTGTAGCTGAGATCATTGACATGGTGAAGCAGAGACAAATCAACCTTGCTGTGCCCTTTCCTAATTCTTGACCTCAAGAGGTTTGTGACCTCACAAAACTCAAGAGCATAATAAAATGATCATGAAATTATCACAAAATGACTGTGAAGTATTGTTTTATGCCACTTGAGTATCAGGGCAGTTTGTTATTCAGGATGTAGCACCAGAACAAAATATATCAACTATCTGAGAAAATATTATCTTTCCCTTTGATTATATTTAGAAATCCAATGTAAAAAACTAATTCACATTTCATTCATTTTTTAAATTACAGAATATTTTCCTCCAAACTAAAAGTATTACCATTATTCCTTATTCCTTTTCTCTAATCTTCTTTACCCACTCCAGTACTCTTGCCTGGAAAATTCCATGGACGGAGGAGCCTGGTAGGCTACAGTCCATGGGGTCGCAAGGAGTCGGACATGACTGAGCGACTTCACTTCATTCACTTCACACTTTGTCATTGGAGAAGGAAATGGCAACCCACTCCAGTATTCCTGCCTGGAGAATCCCATGGACAGAGGAGTCTGGCAGGCCGTGGTCCATGGGGTTGCAAAGAGTTGGACACGACTGAAGTGACTTGAGCACACTGAGCAATCTTCTTTAGAATGGAACATTTGGTTATCCTCTGAATTCTTCAGGGATACATACATATATATATATATATATATATATATACACACACACACACACACACACACACACATCATCAGGAAACTTCCTTGGTTTTTCTCCCCTTACCAGGATAATCTTGGTTTTTTCCACCTTTCTTTGAGATTCTTTTTCCAATCACTTAAGTTGATTTTGTATTTTGCTATATCTTTTCTGTCATTTTCTAGTTATTTCATGTCTATTTTAGGTTGCGGAACACAAAAGTAAATAAACATAAGATCTATTCAAATGTATATTAGAGGAAGATTATATCAGAGTTCTCTATTTTTAGATATACATATTAACACTGTATTTCCTTCTTAAGCCACATAGGTACGTTATTGATTTATCATCTTATAGCTACCTGGATCCAAATTCTTATCCTTAATTTTTTATGAATGCTCTACGTTAAGTAAGAAACCTCAGAGTACTAGAAAAAGTATAGCATTTGAAGCCAGAGATCTGGATGAGAAATATAATATCTAGGTAATCTTAAAGTAACATCTTAAAATTCCTATATCAATCCCCCAAGTCACAAAGCTATTTGGAGGCTCAAACTGTCAACCAAGATAATAAAAAACTCTGCTCCAAGCACCAAAGGTCCTATATCTTGCCTTCTACCATAAGTTGCTCAGTCGTGTCCTACTCTTTGCGACCCCAGGGACTGTAGCCTATCAGGCTCCTCTTTCCATGGGATTTTCCAGGCAAGAGTGCTGGAGTGGATTGCCATTTTCTTCTCCAGGGGATCTTCCCGACCCAGGAATCGAACCTGGGTCTCTCACATTGCAGGCAGACACTTTACTGTCTGAGCCACAAGGGAAGCCCATAATTGTGATAAGCAAGTTTTACTCCAATATCTATGTTGTTAATAAGAATAATGGGTCTTAGAAACAATACTTTAAAAGTATCATACACCAGCACTCCCCAACTAAACATCATTGTCTGCATATAAATATCCATGTCTATTAAGTTATCTCAAAAAATGAAATTAAAAATGCATACCTTCCTTCTTCAAGTTCCTGAATCATATGCATGTGAGTGTATGGGGAGTAGAAATAGGTATTTCCCTTAATAGGAAGGGATGATGCCAGAAGAGCCAGATTCAACTTAGTTATCATAGCATACGTCTCTCCACCTTTGGGTTTCACAATGAATTAACAAATAAGAATAAGGAACATAATATCTGATACTTTTATTTTTAAACAGAAAGGCCCTATATCTGTAGAAAGGACTATTTATAACTAGGTTAATAATATAAATTCGTAACAGACAAAACACAAGGTGGAAACTGCATTAAGAAGGCATTTACTATTCAAAATCTTACCTGCACAGATAGCTACTATTCAGCAAAAAGCATTATATTAATATCCATACTATTATTATTGTTAAAAATAATAGCAACTACCATTTATTGAGTACTTGCTTAAAGGCAATGCTCATTGTACTAAACTCTTTAAATATGCATATCCTTAATTAATTCTTAAAACTAAAGCTCAGACAGATTCAATAACTTTCCCAAGGACACACAGTTTTTATGAAGCAGAATTAGGATCTCAATGTAGGTGTATTGCTCCAAAGCCTTTGCCCTGAGCCACTAGACTACTGTGGAGGAAATAATTTAAATATATCACAGAAAGCGTCATACCTCCTTTTGGTTATATTTGATAGCAAGTTTTAGACGACTTAAGTTCATTCTTTCTTCTAGTAATCCCCGTTTGTCAAGAGGCTCATCATTGGATGTATGGTTTAGGATAACTTCTAATTCACGTGAATTCCGGGCTTGGGCAAGCAAATCTTTAGCAAACATTTTACATTGCCGGGCTAGTTCCTCATAATCATTTCTGCAAAGCGTACAGTCTATTATTAAAAATGCCACTTCCATCTTCTAATTAAGGTGTTTTCACTAGAAATATTACTCAATAACATTTTAATTCTGATAGGGCTACACAACATCTGAAGTCATTTTGTGCTGTCAAAGGAACCTACTGGTACATAAATCCCCCACAGCTTTGGGGAAAACTGTAACAGGATTATGTTCTCTGCATTCACACTGATAACCTCAGATGAGCACAGTGTTTTCTTATATATATTGATATTCCTAGAAATTCTGATAATATTTTCAACACGTTCTTCATTTAACTCATTTGCCTTTATTCTCTATAAGTTCTGTATAAAGCTTTCTTTTATATTATTTATCGAAACAATAGATAATATCTTGATGCTATCCAATAAATATTACTATATGATTTTTAGCCAGAAATTTTTTCAATCATAGTGTGAAACATGTTTACACTACTTCTGATATCAAAATAGTATTTTGTTTCATTTTTAAGATGCTCCTTTGAAGAAAATCCAAGTTAGAAAGAAACACTGAAACATTCTTAGTTACACAATCACTATTCCTTGAGACTTAGGATTTACCTGCTTATTAAAGGCAAGCCTAAATCACTTGTGAGAAACTAAGAAGTTTTAATAGATAATTCTTTATAAAATATCATTTATGTTAAGCTTAAGCCTGAGTGGAACAACTTAAGAATAAAGTTAGAAACAGTTATGAAACAATTGGGATCAGATTTCAGAAACTAATTTTTTATTCAGTGTTTTTAAAGTGAAAGGAAGGGAAAATATGGAGAATTTTTCATTGATTAATTTTCTATCCAATGGGGTTTTCCATGAACTGGCTGCATAAAGTTGTAACTCAAAGAATTAAAAACTTTTCCTTACTGGCTAACATTTTCTCATCTATTCTTTGCATTTACTACATAACCAGAACTACCCAGGTTTGGTAGAATAACTAGTTGAATTAACAAAGTATTATCTACTTCTTAGTCTAAGAATTTAATTGTAGTCTTACCTAATTAGTTTTATGTCTACACGTTATGTTTCTCCTACTAGAAAATCTCACTGAACAGTGAAATGGGACAATGTCTGGGTATGTGAAATGTACCTGTCATACAAAAAAGCATTCAATATGCTTCTGAAAGTTATGAAGGGTTGGGCTCCAAGGATGGTTATAGAATCTGAGAACGAGGAAAGAGAGCAGTTATAAGTAAGTTTGCTCTTGTTTATGGCTACCATTCCCTTTATTCTTCACATTGTCCTAGAATGCCTTTGGGAACGTTGAACAAAGCAGGGATTTAAGCAGGAGCGGAAGAGCAAAATTGGGGAAAGAGTGACCTAAGTGATACTAGGATCTGTTCCACTGAGAGAAAAGGAAAATCCTAAGTATGTAGCAGTAAGGCCTGGTCATTTTGGATCAAATGTAAATAAACATTAAGTGATAATTTGGCCTATGAGAAAACTCATGCTGAAAATATTCTGGAAAAAAGAGAGATAATTTACAATTTCCATTCATTCCCACCTGAATTCCACCTCCACGAGGCTTAGTTCTTTTAAATCAGCACTAAGTTCAAATGCTCTCAGAATTGGATCCTCCTCTGTTAACATTATTAGAGCTGGACTGGCCAAGCAGCGATATATATCAAGACGAAACCTGAGATAAAATTTGATTCCATTATGTAAAATATTTATTATATACATGTGATTAGTATTTTCAACTTGTAATTTTCATAAATTTAAAATATTATAAAATTAAAAGAAAATAAAACATTTATAATACACTTATTATAAAGTAACCTACATAAAAAGAAAGACTTAAAAATAAATATTCTGAGATATAATTATTGAAAAATTTTATACGAACTGCTTTTAAAGAAATCGTTTTAGTATTTCTTTTCATAGACTTAAAACTCTGCATCCTTCAATTTAATTTAAAAATTTCTATTCCTTAATTTAGTATNTTAAAAAATAAAACATTTATAATACACTTATTATAAAGTAACCTACATAAAAAGAAAGACTTAAAAATAAATATTCTGAGATATAATTATTGAAAAATTTTATACGAACTGCTTTTAAAGAAATCGTTTTAGTATTTCTTTTCATAGACTTAAAACTCTGCATCCTTCAATTTAATTTAAAAATTTCTATTCCTTAATTTAGTATTATTTTAAATGAAATCTGCTAATAACTAATTGAATATATGGATGCCTATTAAATTTTCCTTCCCTAGCAATAAATTTACTTTAATATGCTACATATATATAATACATGACTCATTCAATCAGGTTATTTTTGTTTTTTTTTTTAAATTTTTTAAAAATTTAGTTTAATTTAATTTTTTTCCATCTCAGGTGTACATAAGTTCCCAATCTTGAACTCTCCCCACCTACCACCCTACATCAACTCTATGGATCATCCCCATGCACCAGTCCCAAGCATCCTGTATCCTGTATCGAACATAGACTGGCGATTCATTTCTTATCAGGTCTCAATCAGGTTATTTTTGAAAGACATTGTCAAATCTTAAGAATAAAATCACTCATTTATGCCTAATTTCTAGCTAATAGAAAAGTATTCACTTGACCTTCCATGAGCTAATTAATGTTCATATTCAATATCTAACAGGAACCAAATCAAAAAAGTTTTGTTATTATTCTTTCATTTATAAACATATAATTCTTAATTTAAAAATTGGTAACTATTATATATTCTTACTTTTAAATAAAAATTTAACATATGCCTGTTTCTTTAAAAAAAAGCAAGCAGTTTAGAAACATAATGCTCTGAAATTTTTCTCCTTCCACCAAGTCTACTCCTCAAAGATAGTCACATTTCAGAGAATTGTGAAAAATCTTCCCTGATATTTTCTAGTCATACACAAAAGTACGCAGACATACTGTATACAGGCACAATTATTTCTATGTCACTACATACAGAGTAACCTCATTATTTCCTAAAACTGGATGGTTTTCCATTTGATGGCAGTCCAACTTAATGGAAATTTAGATTGCTTCTAATTTTTTTACTTCAATTAATAATGTAACAGTGGTTATTCTTTAGTTCATATATCCTTTGCACACTCAGAATTGCTGGATAAAATGGCATGTGTATCTTAAAATCTGGAGGATGTTTCCAAAGCACAAACAACAAGGAAAGCTCATTCCCCGCCCCACATCTTCCTGCTGCCACCCTAACGGAAGAAAAATGGAATTTTAAGAGTTGTACTACTCTAGATTTCTCTAAAAGCTTAACCATCCTTTTATGTTTACTTTTCATTATAGTTCTGTAAACTATCTGTTCATTTGTATTTCCCTACTTTTCTGGTGATTTTTTAAAAAATTCATCAACTTGTAAAATCTTTTTATATATCAAAGAAATTTGTCCTCTGTCTAGTCAACGGTGTTTTAAATACTTTTCCCCAGTTGGCTGTTTGTCTTTTCACTTTGCAATGAAATTTTTCTGTATAGCAATTAAAAACTTTTATGAAATAAATTTATTGAACTATTCCTTATTTAACTAAGTCTCATGTCTTAGACACAAAAATAGATGCTATATAATGCATTTTTAAGGTAACAATATTTATGAAATCCAACTTTGATCTAGCTATTTAATAAACAAGCACAATTATTTTAAGTAAGGATTTCTAAAGGGGTATTTGTCTATACCAAAACTGCTCCAAAAACTTGAGAAAAAATATATACAATCAAGCAACTAATTTGTTTCCATCATTATGTCTGTAGGAATTTTTTATGGTAATCAATTTTAGCAGGTTGTTTGTAAAAATGACTTTTGTATTAGCCTACATTATCATGTCTAAAAATATGGATTAGGGACACAACGCACAGAAAAGCTGCTCATATTGGTGGCAAACAAGTGGCTGTATAACAATGAAGTGCCATAGTATGGAAAGCAATTAGATAGAATCAGAAAAATAATGAGGCTGCACCACTTTATAAAATCTGTCATTTTTGGCATAGAGAATAGATTTGTGGTTGACAAGGGAGTAGGGAAGAAGATGGACTGGGAGTTTGGGGTTGGTAGATACAAACTACTGTATGTAGAATGGATTAACAACAAGGTCCTCCTGTTGAGGACAGGGAACTATATTCAATACCCTCTGATAAACCATAAAGAAAAGAATATAAAAAAGAATGTACATATGTGCACATATGTGCATCTCTGAGTCACACTGGTGAATAGCTAATATCAGTATCATGTTATAAATCAACTATACTTTGGTAAATGAAAATAAAATCTGTCATTTTGGTATTCAAAACACTATCAAAAGTAATGGTGGAATATAAAGAGATCAATGATTTTACTGTACAAAAATACGCATAAAATGGATAAAATCATTTTTTTAAAAATCAACTATTTCAGGTCACTCAAAATTATCTATTGAGAATCACTTACCGGAAAACTACCAGAACTTCAGGCAGGAATGGCTGGAATCTGTGGCCTTCTTGCCTAAGGCCCACATCCATTATCTCTGCCTTCAGTTCGTTTAGGGAGAACTGTAGTTTTCCATTCTGAAACTGGTAAATCTGTATCTTTGTGCTAACGGGGTATAAATCAATTAGTTGGGAAGTAAAAACCTACAGCTCTGCTGGCTGAAAGGACTGGACTTAGTACAGACACCCAAGGAAAACCTGCAGCTTTTTGTTAAGACCAAGTTTGCAGGTTGAGGTGAGGGAAACAGTGGACCAAACAGAAATTTAATAGGGAGATCTTGGAAATGAGAAAAGATATACAAAGTCTCCACAAATTCCTGGCTGACTAAAAAATTAGGCATGTGTGCAGAGCATCAGGAAGTCTGATGAAAAAGACAAGGCTGCAACTTTGAATGCATTCCCCAACTAATCCATAGAATGTTTTTTTGTGCTTTATCACAAATGAGTGAAAACATACAGTATTTGTCCTTCTCCATCTGACTTGTTTCACTTAGCATAAGGCTCTCAGGGTCTAACCATGTTGCTACAAATGGAAAGACTGTATCACCTAGCACAGCATCATCTCTGGAATTTAAAAACCAGTATCTCCAAATACAGACTGCCTCTCTTCCACTTCCCTAAAACCTTTACCCATTTTTTTTTTTTTTTTTTGGTTAACTGTCTTTTCTCCTGCAGCTCTGCTTAGCAATTCCTGAAAATGACTTTAGTCAGAGCTCTTTTGACATTTGCTGTAACTGTTTTCTCGAACATCAACAACAAACTCTTTCAAAGCCTTCAATAGATATACCAAACCACTTGCAGTTCCCAAATAAACCACATTCATGTACTGTGTAAAATGCCTTTTACCTTTTAATTTTTATTCATACTTAAACACTGAGCTCAAGCCACAGTTCCTCTAAAAGCTTTTAGAACAAGCTTTTTTCACACCTCAAATCAAAACAACGTTGTGTTCTCTCCAGCATCAAACCCTATCTCCAAATGCTTACTACACATGTAAGCATACTATTGGAAAATAATTTATATTTAACATTAATAAAGGATTTTAATACTTAGTTCCCTGACCAGGGATTGAACCTTTGCCTTTGGCAGTGGAAGCATGGTGCCCTAACCAGTGGATTGCCAGGGAATTTCTCATAGACTAGTCATTTTAAAACTAAAAAGTTAGATAAATTGCCATAGCTGGGCTTCCCTGGTGGCTCAGGAGTAAAGAATCTGCCTGCCCATGCAAGGGACAGGGGTTAATTCCCTGATCCAAGAAGATCTATATGCCATGGAGCAACTAAACCTGTGCGCCACAACTACCGAGCCTGTTGCTCTGGAACCTGTGAGTAGTAACTACTGAGCCCACTTGCCGCAGCTACTGAAGCCTGACTGCCCTAGAGCCCATGCTCCACAAGAGAAGCCGCCACAATGAGAAGCCTGTGCGCTAGAGAGCAGCCCCTGCTCCCCACAACTAAGAGAAAGTCCATGCAAAGCAATGAGGACCCAGCACAGTCAAAAACAAATACATAAAATTATTTTTAAAATTGCCATAACTATCAACCAGATCTTATCAAAGAGAAACATAGATCTCATTGGAAAATAGACTTGAAAACAGAAAAAAATTTTCAGTACAATCTCTGCAAGTAAACATTAAATTGATTCCCAGGAGACTTTTCCAATTTATGGATTGGTGACTATCTGTTGATCTACCAAAGATCTGTTCTTAAGGAGAGGAGTGAGGTAAGGTAGATGGCGCACAGCTTTAAAGCTAATTTCACACATACTGTACAAGAAGCCTTAACTAGAAAACAGTGACAACAGAGGGCATGGGACTTCCAACCACATTTTCTGTAGTAAATGCTTTATCTGACACTATCTCAACTACATCTGACCACTGTAAAGATAATACATACATAAAGGCTACGCTGAAAATGAGATTTTCAAGTCTAGCCCAAAACCACACATGTTATACCACATGCATATATGTGATCTTGCTCAACCTGTCCAGGAAGAGATACTTCCTTGAGTTCATTCACCCCTCAGTTGTTAACATTTTTGACTGGGGAGAATGGGAAAAGAAAAAGACTTAAATATTGTGTGAGGGGACAAACAGGCATAACAAGCTGAGTATTTAATTAGATAGTTAATAATATTTATTTTCTTATAAATAAGATAGGAAGTAGTTATCTTCATCCCTTCCACTACTTGGAAATTCTTTTAGATTAATAAACCCTGCTTCTAAAAAGCAAATAGTGACCCTATCTCTGACCAGCAGAATTATGAGATAAACCTTATTCATAATCTGAAAAGTCTTCCTGCTTATTCATCATTTAGTAAACATTTCTTTAAAATACAGAACTCATTGTATTAAGCAAAGCAGCTAGAGGTTTGGCTTTCATTGCTCACTGCAATACCAGATTTCTTAAAAGTCTAAATAGAACAACGATAAAAAACTATATTGACATATACCTTACTGCATCACACATCTTAATTTAAATCTTAATTTGCTGACCTGGAATGTCGGAGGCTGTCCTTTTTGTTTTTTGCAGAACACAATGTACATTCACAGCCAACTGCATGGGGCTTAGGTAGAGATACATCCTGTTTTAACAGCATTGTAAGAATTTCATAGTTGTTACGATGAGCAGCTAAAATGACAGGCGCAACATCCATAGTTGTTGAATACTCGGGATTCTGAATTCTCTCCATTAGTTTCTGGAAAACATTTATATAAACATCCAAAAGTTCTTACTTGTGACATCAAAAAAATATTTATCTAAAGAATGTAATGAACAAAAGACACAAAGAATATAAAAATTATTTTGAGAAATATAATCACATTTTACTAGGATTAAAATCTTTTTTGAAACTGCAAAACAACTTTAGTTAGGAAATGCAGTATAATCATGACAGACAAAATCTTCATTAGGAAATATTCATATAGCCAGAGTTTTGTTTTCCTAACAAAGAAGAAGTGTGGATATCTGGAGAAATACTTTAGGAAAAAGTGTTTCATTTTCACAAGATGATGGCAACATGCACGACAAGGATAAAGAATAAGAACTTTAGAAAGAGAATATAATGGAAACAGAGGTGTTAAAAGTAGGCAAAGTATAAAGGCATGAGAAAAAAATTTTTAAATCCACCTCTACGACAAAACCTTGCCACATTGATACCAATGAAGTTACTTGTAAAGAATAAGAAAATAGAAGGCACTCTTCATTTTGTATAATTCTCTACATATTTTCAAACACCACTTATACTACTTCCTGTTACAAATGCACAAAAACACTAACAATCATAGCTCCTGGAACCATTGAGCAGTTTGTATTTATTATCTCATTTAATCCCCACAATAGCCTGCAAAATTGAACATTATAATCTCCATGAAGAAACTGAGGCTCAGAGAAGTTAATGTGCCCGAGCTATCCAATAGAGTGGCAAAGTGCAGATAGAACCCAGGTGTCTGGTACTCTGGAGCCTGAGCTCCTCTCACTACATGGGCTCATGCCTGGGGACTGCATAACACGAGGAAAGAAACATCAGTAAATAAGAGCCAGGTAAAGCAAATAAGGTTGATTATATTATGACTACTGTATATTCTTTCTAATACTTATCACTTTTTCACAGATGTTTTCCTGTGAGCTGTTTGATTCCATAGTATAAGCTCATCAAGTTCACAGTTAATTTTTGTTAATTTTTACTAACATTGTAATAGTACATACATTGCAAAAAACCTGGAAAATATACAAAAGCAGAAATAAAAATACCCATATTTCTACTACCTTAAAACATTTTACAGTATTTGTTTTTAATCCTTTTGCCACCACATCTGCTTTTAAGGGCAACTTCAAGGAAGCTATAACAAAGACTCTTCTGGAAAAAAATTTTTTGTACAGAATTTTGCATGCAATTTAAGGAAGTTCATAGATTCTATGTTCAAGGTATTTTATTTTGCTACTATAAATAATAGTCACAAACATCTTTATGACTACAGCTTTTTCAAACTTTAGGATTATCTCATTAACAAAGAACCCTTGAAGTGGCATTATAGGTCTAAAGGCCATGAACAATTTTGAAGCTTTTGATACATATTATCAAGACTTTTTAATAGTTTATATTACTAATAATACAGGAATGTACCCACACACTAAGATTTACTCATCAGCCCTGGGCATGATCATCCCCAATTTATGATTGAAAAAACTATCATGAATATTAATTTACTTTTCTTTGATTACTGGTAAATTTTATTATTTTCTGACATTCTTATTTTTTCCTTCTTTTATAAATAGTTTGTTTATATACTTCCCTTCTATTTATTGGGGTCTTCAAATTAATGAATTTATTTAAAAATTACAGAGAAATCTTTAAAAATTTACTCCATTCCCCCTAATTACAAAAGAAGAGGTTATAAAGAGGAAGAAGTCATATTTAATCTCTTATGAATATAATGGTCCTTATTTTTCCCATGAAACATACTTAACTGTGTGAAAAACAGAGATAGATGATTAAAATCCCTAATTTCATTGCACAAAATATAATCTACATACTATAAAAAAGAAACCTGTATTTGAAAGTCAGAATTTACCAAAAGACAATTTTGACAAGCCAAGAACACAGAATGAATTCACTGAGATGACAAATTTTAAAAGTATATAAAAATACTTGATATTGCCTGTATAGAGGTGAAAAGTGATGTTGCTGTCACTAGAAGTATTCAAAGCAAAGGCTGGATAACCTTTTTTTGTTAGAGATACTGAAAAAGTGTTCTCTTACTGAGTAGGTGAGGACTGCCTGGCCTTATAACTCAAAATTCGATTGGCAGTGGTGATGGTGATGAAATAATACCAGTCAGTTGCTCCAATACCCTGGGACTCTACACTCAACCTCCTCAAGGGAGTACATGGGTTAAGAGGTTAGGAGGTTGAACAGGCAGGGATACCAAAATATACTAGTAACTGGAGGACAGGTGACAGAAAATTGAATAGGATTCTAGACATTTCTGATCTTTTGAACAGGAGCTATACTATTAGCTCTTTTTTCTCTACACTGCTGGTTGCTCACTACCACTTAAAATTAGCTGGAACTATCCTTGGAAGAAAATTACACTTACACAAACTTTGTCATAGTTTAAATGAGGGAAAAAATATTTCAGTTAATATATGATAAAGTATTCAATTTAGGGGAGCTTCTCATCTTTCTCAAGAGAATGGCAGATCATTTGCAATCAATTTATAATTCTTTCTTAAACAATATTTTTCTTCTGATTATAGCCAGTTTACAACACTCCCAGAAATTATTTTTACTGATTATTTCACTATATCCTCACCAATAATGAATGTTATAACTGTTACATTTTGATACATACACAGCAAATATCTCATTTTTACAGTAGAATTTATTGCATTATTAGTGACTATCTTCTTTATCACAAAAGCAATAAAGAAAACAATATCCTTAATTTGGTAATGTGATGACTGCTGTTAGGTAACATTTTGCTATATTTCCACACAATTCCTTTTCTATGCTTATTTTTAACCTCGAATAATACTATATATACAGTTTACTATTCTCATTTTTTACCATTCTGTACCAATGTTAGAATGTTAGGTGTTCCTAATTATTCCTTTAAAATACTATTTTAATACATAGGTATTTATTTATATTTAAATCTATTTTGGGATGTTTAGATTATGTCACATAGTTTTTTCATTGCTACAAATAAGAATACAAGTAACATTTTTGTCTACATTTCTGACTATCTCCTTGACAAATTTCTAGAGGAGGAAGGTTTAAAGAATATGAACATCTTTCTTGTTATTGATGCTTCCTGCCAAACCACTTTTCAAACTACCTTCCCTTCCAGTGGTGTATGAGACTGTACTACTCCTTTGCTATCAATGGTTATTACTTTTTAAACAATCTTTGCTATTTGACAAGCAAAAATTGGCATCTCATATTTAATTATTAATAAGATTATCATTTTGCACTTTGAGGTTTTTCCACATCTTTTTACTGATTTTTAAGTTTTTCATCAATTCATCTAATATTATGAATTTGAGATATATGGTAAAAATATCTTTTGAAAGTTACCTATCTGCTTTCTAATTTTTCCTGAGGTCTTGATTTCAGAAGTTTAACTTCTATACAACCAAAGGCTGTGCTACTGTGATTTTTGTTCAGAGTCCTTCCCTCTCAAACAGTTAAATATTCACCTACATTTTCTTCCAGTTTTATGGTTTCATTGTTTATATTTAAAGCTAAAATCCAACTGGAAACTAATCTGTATTTTCAACTTAACCCGCAGAATATTCCAAACTAAAAATACTGGATAACATCAACAAAATTCTAGAAATATCATGAATTTTAAGGTTTCCTGAGAGCAATATTAGTTATTCTTGCAAATGTCTACTTAAAGTAATATTTTTACAGAGAAAAAAAATTCTGTTTCTATAAAATGAAGTAAATTGGAGGGGAAGAAAAAATGGCAATGGGGCAGATCTATTTTGGTTTAAAAATTCAAATTAATAAATATTTAAGAGTACTAACTACTATAGTTGGTCTTGATGATCGTTTTGGTCGATGATTAAGTAGTATATCAACAGCTCCCACTACTTCAGAGTCGATTGCCACCAAAAGTGCATCTGCGGACTTTAAAAAAAAAAAAAGTTAAAAATGAAAATGGAGGGAAAAGGTAAACTATTTTTACTAATTCATAAAGAAAACTCTTTCTGAAAATTTAAACTGTATTATATACAGTAATGCTGAATTTTTAAAAATTTAGACTATCCAAATATAACATTTGTTTGCCTTAGCAATACTTCTGTGTACCACAACACACACATTTTTATCCTGGTTTCACTGCTTGAGCTGATCAAATGACGAATGCTTGATAGTGGGTTTATTAATGAAACAGGGCTGATATAGGTAGTATTTAAAGTTAATATGTTATTTTTTTCCAAGATGTTTATTTACTCTTGAACTTTGGATCAAAAGAATCCTAACATTCCAAATCTATAAAAGAAATTGCCAAGAAAAATTATTACGAGCAAAGGATATAATCAATACAACCATGAAGTTAGGGGACAATGGAAAATAAAAACAGGAGGAGCCCGCCATTCTCATCTTTAAAGCACATATGGCTGCCTGAAACTGTGTAAATCATGACACTAATATCAGCAACCTTTTTCTTTTTTTGGCCTTGCTGCGCTGCTTGTGCTTTCTTAGCTCCCTGACCAGGGACTGAACCCAGGCCACGGGAATGAAAGCTCCGAGACTTAACGACTGGACAGCCAGGAAATTCCCAATGTTAGCAATCTTATCAAGTAAGAATCACAAAGAATTGTCTCTGAGGAATCAGCGTTCTCAGAGACAAGGAGAAGTGACTTTACAGGTTGACTCCCAAACTATAGCTCATTTTGAAGCTCCAATTCTGACAGGAGGAAAAAAGTAAATAGAAGCGGAGTAAACGGAGACTTTTCAGCTTTTCAGTGTAAGAAAATCCTCAGTCCTATTATGGTACTTAGCAACTGAGATCAGGTTTTCAGTTTCATTTTGTTTGGCTTAAGGAAAACCATAAAGGCAGAACCAAAAAGTGGGGATAAGTAACAATTTAATCTAAGAAAACACTCTGATTATTTTCAGTATATACATTTTTAAACTATTTTAATCTTTAATAACTATTTAAGTCAACATTATCTCCCATAAAAGTGAAACTGTATCCTATCTTTAATCTTTGTAGCTGAAAAGAATAAAGCTTTCATCCACTTTATCTAGATGTTAAAAATAGGACTAAAAATGGCAGGCTTTATCTGGATGTCTAAAAATAGGACTAAGCACCCCAAGGAATGGGTTGGGGCCACATTCAACCATTAGGAACTGCCTGTGTATTCCCAGAGGAAAAACTCCTCACCATCATGGGAAATTTAATTCATCATTTTATCCCTTAAAACTTTTAGGTTTCACTGAGCTGTATCCTATTCTTTAAAATCTAGCATTATTATTATTCTGCTTTGCATACATTTCTAACTTCAGTTTGGTACTTGGTCAAGAGAAACAAACAAAAAGAACCACGTGTTCATTTCTACTAAACAGTTCACTTATGATTTTTAATTTTAACCTATAAAACTAGCTAACTATAATAACACCACTGCTCTCAAAGTCCAAACACCAAGCAATTCCAATCATCTGAAACCTCATCATGAATTCTGCTGTAAATTTCTTCCCAAACCATACTGAGCTATCACAAACTTACTTTATGGGCATTATTCCTTAGAAGGAACTGCCTCAACCACACTGACTTAAGAGTTGTCTATAAATTACAGATTTCTGGCTTTCCCAAGTACCCTTCCAGTCTTTATTGAATAAGGGAACAGCTAGATTAAAATCAACAAAGAAAGGAGGAAGGACGAAAAATTGCTAAAAGTTGATCATTGAGAAGATAAAATAGCAGCATAGCAAAACCACCACCAATTCAAAGCAGTCTGAAACCATTTGATGTAAGGAAAAACATATCAATAATTTCAGACTATAAGAAGCAAATAAAATGATTATACTCTTGATGAGTCCCACTTATGATGCTAAAGTTAAATTATATTCAGATACACTATTTAGTAAACAATAAAGAAAGATTCATGTTAAATCTTTCAAAGCTTAAAAGGATAAGCTTCAGGTAGAGAAATATTTATTTACATAAAAAAGTCAAGTAAATCAGGAGTTGCCATTGACATGTTCTATACAAATGCTGTCACTTGATACATAGAAAGGTAGTTCTAAAGAGGAAAAATTATTTTAAAAATATCTAAATGTACACAAAATGTCCTAAGTTTTGTTTCCCAATTTCTTACAGATATTTGACTATTCTTTATTAAATCTGCTTAGCACATATTTATTATGTATTAATGGAGTTACTCCCTCCCTTCTCATCTCAGACTTTGTCAACAATTCCCATACTCTTTCCTCTAAGCTCAGATACTCATAAATTATCTATTTCCTTACCAATGATAAAATTTCCACCTTGGTATTCTATTTATTGGCTCTTGTCTTCCACAGGACCCTGGTCCTTCATTCATGGAAATACCAATCCTAGCCCCTGCCTCTCAAAACATGAAATACTTCCTCACTCTTTGCTAACTTGACTTGATCCTCTCTCTTGAGCAAGACAAGGTCCCTGCTGTCAAGCAGCTTATTTGGTGGGAGAAGTTGTCGTTGTTTAGCTCTTTGCGACCCCATGGACTGCAGCCTGCCAGGTCCTCTGTCCATGGGATTTCCCAGGCAAGAATGGAGGGGGTTACCATTCCCTTCTCCAGGGGATCTTCCTGACCCAAGAATAGAACCCAAGTCATCTGCATTGCAGGCTGATTCTTTACCACTAAGCCACCTGGGAAGCCCATCTTTCTCTTACCACTCAAGTTTTCCTTCTCTCATTCTGCCAAACTTCTAAAACTCATGGGTGTCATTTTCTCTAATTCTGATGCCAGAGATTCAAAATCCAATGACCTTTCCTATCATTTTCCTGATTTCTAAACAACTAAGAAAACTGTTTTTTTGGTTTTTCACAATGGTCCAAGATGTTAACTCCCTTACTGAAATCCTCTCCTTCTAAAGACATTTGTTAATGTAGATGCTCCCTGAGAAGCAATCAACACTAGTTGTTTGCTCTTCCCTATGGTTTCATCCATTCTCATGGTGTCGGATCATCCCCATGCCCATGACTGCTGCTATTTCTCCAGCCCAACCTCTCCCTAGAGATGTAAGCTTTCCACTGAAAACTTCCTGATAGCCCCAAAATAAACAAGGCTAAAACCAGAATTCACAGTTCTCTGTCCCAAGTTTGACTTAGCTTTGTAACTTCCTGTTTTCCTTTCATCATTCTCCCAGTAACCCATGTTTATGATTTTCAGATCATCTTGGACTCTTTCTCAATCCTCCCTTCCAAAGTTAAATACTCACTAAGTTCTACCAATTCTTCCTTCACAATATCTCTTACATTTGCCATTATTTTTCCCCTATTCTCATAGCCACTATTCCGGTTCAGGCTTTAACCTCTTCATATATGGATTACTATAAAAACTGCTCACCCAAGCTGTTTATAGCCTTCCCCATTTCCTGTTTTTTTCATCTATACTGAACAGTCAGTAGATTAGTTTTCCTAAAATACCACTGTATACATCACATCCTTTCTCAAAAATCTTGTAATGATCCCATTATTTATCACATAAAACCCAAATTCCTTAGACCAGCATTCAAGCCCTTTTCATCAGTTTTGTTTTAGCTATTTTTCCAGATATTTCCACTACCATCCAACCCAAATATCTTGTTCAAAAAGGCTAAGTCAAGTCACTGTCTCAAGTACATTGTACGTATCTTTTTTTATATCCTTCTCTATATCCTGTTCCCCTATCTATTAAATACATATTTTTTACAGTAGTTTCAAATAATAGTGTAAAAGCATGGACTCTGGCAGTCAGAACCTGAGTTCAAATTCCAGCTCTGGCATTTAGGGAATAAGTCTGGGCATGTTACTGAAGTTTTCTGTACCTCGGTTTCCTCCTCTATAAAACAGGGATAATAGTAGTACCTAACTCATAGGGCTTTTGTAGGGATTAAGAAGTGACTATATTTGCAATTATTAATATTTTAAGGCTTGAACTCAATTGACGCTTCCATGAAAGCTTTCTTGATAGTGCCAATCCACAATGATCTTCTCTTCCCTATGTTTCCAAAACATTTATGGTAAACCACTAAAGTTTAAGAATAAAACAGGGTTTCTTGATAGTGGCACTACCGACATTTTGGACCAGATCAATCTTTGTTGTGGGGGCTGTCCTGTTCACCACAGGATCATTAACAGCATCACTACCTTCTACCCACCAAAGGCCAGGTACAAACCCACCCATTAACTGCAAAACCAAAAATGTTTCCAGATGTTGCCAAATGTTCCTGAGGGACAAAACTGTCCAGTTGCGAGTCACTAGTATGACACAAGATAAAACACATGAGAGCACTTTATAACCCCTAAGCAATATACAAGGGTCAATGATCATTACCACTCGGCACATATGAAGTACACTTTTCTATTATTTAATTGATTTAAAATTCACTGTTCGTTTTAAGATACTTTTGTACAGAACTCATTTTTTATTTATTCATTTCCACAATGACACCCAACCAAAGGTTTCGGCCATTTGTTGACTGAGAAATAAGACACATGTAACCCAGGACAGGACACAGTGAACTAGAAAGAGCATGGGATTTGCAGACAAAAGATTCGGTTCAAATCTTAGCTCTGCCCTTATTTATTTTAGAACTTTGGGCAATACATTACAGTCTATGAGCCTCAGTTTTCTGCTCTATAAAATATAACATCTATATAAGCTGGCTATGACATTCAAATTTGTTCAGGTATCTGAAAGAACCATGTAAATTACAGAAATTTTGTAAACAGACATATATAAAAAGAAAATGATTATTGTACCATAATACCTCTTGTATATGGAATCATCAGAAACTTTCCTTGTAACCTATTTTCTAGGTAACTGAAGCTTATGCTTTTAAGTATTTAACTTTAAAATTTAAACAATTTTGACAGAATTTTTCTGCTTTCAGAAGTACTATATATATTCCTCTTTCTTCTCAAGCAATATATACTGAATGTAACTTAATTTTCCCTTAGACTCTGGGCTATTGTTATGAACATTAATTACCACTTGAACATATAGTTCCCTTAGAGATTATCAGGTATGTAAGGCTGTTGATCTCCTTAAAGAGTCAGAGGTACTGTGCCTAACTTTGTTCCACTGTAGCCTCATGCCTCTTCTGTTGCTCCCATAATTCTCTATGGATTAGAAAGTCAAGTAAGTTTGTTAAAGTATAATCTAAAATGAGAAAAAACAGACTTTGAGAGAAGATTCCAGATAAAGTTCATAAATGGGAAACCTCATCACATCTAATCTTCTGGTTCTTGGTGGTATTCTGGATAAATGAAATTTCTGGAAAAGCAATTTTTTTTCTACTTAAACATGTATATACAGAGATGATACCACATGTTGTAATACTTACATATAATATTTATAATAGAAATGTATACAGGAGTAACCTATTTTTTTTAATCTATGAGTGTTTCCTGATATCACTCTTTTAAAAGGCTCATTAATTTAAAGCAACAACATAGCAAATGCTCAAACTATTTGAAAGGAAAAAATAAATGAGCCAGAATTCAAATGCAAAGTCCCATGATAAGCAAAACAAAAAAGTAGGAAAATAACATTATTCCTTCACATCTCTGAACTAAATTCTTTCAAGATACACATGCCCTACTTTTTTACCTGAACTGATATGAAGACAAGCAAGAAAGGTCAATATTTCCCAATTTAAAAAATTTCATTCACATTTAGTTATAAGTAAACACTAAACTTCAGACAAAAAGAAAAAATTAATTAAACAGGAGAAAATCAAACTGAAAATTGCTTTGTATGGGAGAAGTACTTTGTTTTTCTGCTTGTAAGTTATATGGGCCACAGAAATACCTGTTCCCCCGACACTTCCAGAACACTTGTACTATTTTTAGATATATAAGATAAATAGTAATAATATAAGTAATAAAAACAAAGTCATCTTTAATAAGTCATAATAATTTACCTCTGTCAGATGTTTTAAAACATATATGATGAGGAGGAGTGAAAACTGGGGGAAAAAATCAAGTCAAAATATTATTTTTTTTAAAAAGGCTTTTTTTGGTTTGTTTTTAAATTTTTAGTAGCTCAAAACAAAAGATGAAAGAGAAAAGAAAAATAGAAAGGAAGAAGGAAAAAAGGAAGGAAGAGAGGAAGAAAACTAGAGAGAAAGGACAGAACATGGCATATCTAATAGTACTTAAAAGCTACTGGATAAAATTATCTGGCCTTGTACCTGACAACCGTAGTCCAAAAGAAGCTGCAGTATATCCAAGTTTTCGTTTTCAATAGTTATGGTAACAGCATTTCTCCCAAGCACATCTACGCAATTTATGTTCAAGTCACCTGAACTGTTTTCCTCCAAAATCTTTTTAACCATATAATAGTCACCTAAATAACAATACACAAACATAATTTAATATCCATGACACATTAAAAAGAACAACTATAAAGAAAACTTAGCTTGAGGATTTAAAAGATTAAAAAACCTAAACTCATTTTTGTGTATGGAACTGCACAAAGAAAATGTGAACATTTCCTTGCTGAAAATTTATACCTGATTTTAAAAAAAGATATGTACATCAGTAACAAACAGAAAAAATAGAAAAAATTTAAATGTACAGTTTAAAATAAAATTTGTTTAAAATGCAAAACTGATTGATGATAAGGAGAAAAACTTTTAGAAGATATTTAAAGTAATAAAGAATGTCAAAGTACAGACTGAATGCTAGAAAAATTAGAAAGGATTTAAATTTTATATCTCAAATACATACACACATTTAATTGTTAAATGGTTAAAAACAGGATCTAGTAATAAATGGAGGCAGTTATGAAGAGGTTTTTACAGGGTAAAATACACTTTGGAAAAGCAGTGAATGTATATATGCTCGTCGGAATGCAGTTAAGAGGGAGAGATGCCCGAAATTCCTAGTCTCCTCCCCACTCTACACACACACACACACACACACACACACACACACACACACACCCTATCTCCCCCCCTCCCCCCCCATGAAGCTGTTTAGATTAAATGATGGGATATTCAGCTCACAGAACTCTAAAGCAGGACTATGATTAATGCTCGTAGAGGCCAATGTCAGACTATTTCAAAATGAAATCTGACCTGTCAGGATTATGCAGATTAGCTTCTGCCTCACTCTACCCCACATCAAAACAGCTAATGAATGGGGGAAAATGAGAATAATTATAGAGTAATCATTTTCACAGAGGGCCCACTATACTTGTCTGCTAACCAGCTGGTGCAGTAAGTAAAAGGGGTAAAAATCAAAAGAGAAATGCTAATTAAATGGAGAAAAAAGCTAAGTGGGTTTTGCTTTATTTCATCTTGCTTTTTAAACATAAGATGAATAAACCATTTAAAGTGACTTGCAAATATAGCTGTTCCTTGGCAGTCTATGAATAAGAAACAGGAAGAGAACAATCAGAGTGGAAACCAGAAGGAAAAAGAAATGAATGATTTCATGATACAGAAAGAGAAATTCTAAAACTGGACTGAGTGAATAACAAAGAAAGGTAACAGATTTTTTTTTTTTTTCTGGTTAACATTTCAAATTACACTATTATTTTTAACCAGTGACTTTTAAGTCCTCATTTTTGGAAGGTGTTGAATGGTAGTTTTCTTGATGGTGTATTCCTTAGTTCCCTCAAGAAAACTAGTCAGAAAAAGAAACTATTTCCTCAAAGCACTATTAATTTATGTTTAAATACTAACGCTCCATGGCAAAAACTTATCAAACATTTCGCAAAGTGAAGTTCTGAATCACAAGTTGAACCAACAGTGAACATGCAGATAGATCAGTGAAAATTTATCACTAATCCTAGAAAATAACTTTAAAATTTCAGGTGAATTTATTTCAGTGTCTTAGTTGTAGAAGAATGCTACCCATAAAAACTCTGGCTCTATTTTCTTTGATTTCATGATGTGCCTAGGTGAGGAACAGGTTTTTTCTTTATCTTTGGGACTCATTTCTGAATCTGACTCTGCCCTTCATTAACATGCAATACTTCAACCATTTTCTCTTGAAATATTGCTTCATTTCCATATTACTTTTTCTCCTATTGGAACTTCTTCAGGTATTATGTTCGATCATCCATTCCAAATTCTGTGCCTCTAAAGGTATATTTTTCTTCTTTCTTCCTGTCTTTTCTGCTTCAGGATAAATTCTTCACATTTCTCTTCATTTATTTCTCTTTTAACTGTTTCTGCTGATTACTCCATTTTTTTTAATGACTATATTTTTTATTTCTCTAAGCTTTATTGGATTCCTTTCCAAATCTTTTGATCTACTTTCATATGTTTTCATTAAGCTTTTTGTCATTTAAACACTTATTTTATGGTCTCTATGTAACAACTGGACTTCCCTGGTGGCTCAGTGATAAAGAAATCCCCTGCCAATATAGGAGACATTGGTTGATCTCTTGGTGGGGAAGATCCCCTGGAGAAGGAAATGGCAACCTATTCCAATATTCTTGCCTGGAAAATCTCATGGACAGAGGAGCCTGGCAGGCTACAGTCCATGTGTTGCAAAAGTCAGACATGACTTAGTGCTTAAATAACAAAACACAATAATTATCTGAGGGCCTTATGGATTTAACCCTATTCATTGTGTCACTTGTGATAATGAAATTTTCAATTGGGTATTGCAAACTCAACTTCATGCGGTTTAACTTTGGGAAACTAGGCAGCCTAGTTTGAAAGCTTGCCCCACCAAGGATGTATGTGTTCACTTCTTCCAGATAACTCAGAGGTTTTGCTACACAATGAATCTTTTCTTATATTAATTTCTCAGTTTAGGTTTTCCAAGAAGGAGAAGTTAATATTAAATTCCAAGCCAACAAGAGGCAGGAACATAGTTACAAATCCTTCGGGAAATCTTATTTAAAAGCTTCTTTGTAGTCTCCCTCTGCTGATGGATGGGTTCTTTTCTTCAGCTACCCCTTTGCTAGAAGTATATATAGTCCTTTACGGATCCTGGTTTCATGCTTGCATGCTGTTTCAACTCTCCACTTTGTACAAACTCAAAGCTTACTTCCACATGGGCATTAAACGTCTAATCCCAACAATGCCCAAACCATTAACTCTTGTTCCCACCCAAAGAGCAGTCAAATGTCCACTTACACTCCTCTGTTTTTCAGTCTTTTCTTTATGTTTGAATTTGTTTTCCTTACTTTCTTGAAAGCTCAGTTGTTAATTTAAATGGATGTTTGTTATATTTTATCTAAAATTTCTATGTGATTTGAAACAAAAGGGTCTTCAGATTATTTAGTCAGCAATACTGTTAGAGACAGAAAGGCATAAAGAACTATGTAATTCTTACAAAATTTTTTAAATTTCATGTATAACAAATGGTCAAAAACAACTGCTACACATTTAAAAGTTTGAATTACTGTTTAAAACGTAATTTGTATTCCAAATTCAGATTCTACGGCTTTATGGTTTCAAAGACTATTTCCATTACAGTAAGGGGGCTATACAAGGAAAATATAAATAAAATTTACAATAAAAATTTTATTAAAATTTCCACCATGCCACAGCTGACATACTCACGCAAAAAAAACCACCACAAACTATAGTCACAGAACCAACAGGAGA